>SNQJ01S0109242.1:37967-57698 GCA_010110895.2 Picea sitchensis
TGGAACCACCTGTTAAATGGTATGTTGCACGCTTGTTTGCATTCTCTGTATGCATTTTTCTTCAATGCTATGTGTGTGTATGCTCTAGAACTCTATGTTGAATGTTTGAATTCTAGACAAAGGGGAGAACGAGTTTCAGTTGTCTCTCTTTATGAGAACTCCTGCAAAGAGTGCAATGGAGGTCCGCAAGGAGTGTGTTGACCAGGCTCTGAGTTTCATCTCAGAACTCTCAGAGGAGATTCAAATTGTGTCTTTACAGGAAAAGAGTGCTAGCAGAGCACAAAGCCTTGCAAGGTGTGCGTAGGCTGGGAGAAGGGAACAAATTATTTAAAACTCACAGAGGAGTTGAAGAATTCTCTATTTCAAAGAGTGCATAGAGCCGAAGACCCAAATAACCAGAGGTTATTTGAAGATTTTTAACAAGGAGTGCGCACAGAGACCATTTTGGAAGCCTTGAGTTCGTAAGTGAAAGATCAGAAGGGATAGAACCTCTGAAGTGTTCAAAGGGAGGTAGAAGTCAAAATCGTCTCACAGAAGTCAAGTTCAGGAGGAAGGATGCCAAGTCATTTGGCCAAAATTCCTTGAGAGGTTGAATCAGATGGTGGAATCACTTCAGGAGGAAGTGCCGAAGTTTTGTGGACCATTTGATCTTATAGACCAACAGAGGGATTAAGACCGAGAGTCTTTCAACACCCGTAATATCAGGAGGGATAGTGACTGTTAGATCTGGATCAACGAGGACCATTTATCTCGTATGTGAATTCACCATACTGGGGATCGGAAGTGGAGTAGTTCAAGGTTGGACTCAAGAGTTGTGAACTCCCGGGTTGCAAAATCCTGATACATCCAGGACCATTGGATCGAGGGAGGCACACAACCATAGATCTCATTGAGGGTACGATTTCAGAGATGGGGATCCATAGAGGAAGAGGAACGACTTTTGGCTGGTCGCTCGAGTTGTGAAAGCTGAAGAATCTGTGTGGATAGGTGGCAAGAGTTCACCCCGTAAGTACAATAAAGCAGAGGAGACAAGTGGCATGTACGCGTCTCTTTGGTAGAGTCCACATAGCATTGACTTATCGCATTTTAGGGATTTGTAAGGGAAGAGAACCAGAGGTTGGCACTCCAACTTGAGAAGTCACGAGTTGCGAAAGGTGCTTGTGTTAAGGCTTGGCTATGGTCCTTTTGGAAAAGGGGCTGGAGAGGGGCTTACACCTTAAGCCATTCACAATTTCTCATTTTAGCTATTGCCAAGAGATGTGGCATTACATTCAAAGTGCCCAACTCAAGAGACCCAAAATCCTTTGCGGGCTTAAATAAGGAGTTCAGTTAACCCTTGTCGTGGTTTAAAAAATATCCTGCGTGGATCTTGGCTTGAGGGCAGAAGGTCTACACCAGTTGTCGTATCAGAGCCCAGAACAAATTCTTTTCTTTCTACAACAGAGAGAAAAGAGGAATTTTATAGCCATGCCACTGAGAAGAAGAGAAATGACCATACCTAATCCAACAATGGAAAGAGATATGTGTGAATTACGTTCCATACTTGATGCTATGGAGACAACACATAGGCGAACAATTGACGCTGGGGATATCAGTGAAGCTGAAAGTGAAAATGAAGCTGGAAATGAAGGAGAAGAATTTGCAGTCGAAGATGCTTCAGAGGAACGCCTATTCAGGGTTGTTGCAAGGATAGGTGCTAGAGAAAAAATGGACATTCCAATGTACGAAGGCAACCTATACGTTGAAGAGCTTCTAGACTGGATTAGAGCTCTAGACAAACACTTCGAATATGAGGATGTCGAGGAACAAAAGAAAGTCAAACATGCCATTACTATACTTAAAGGGCATGCAACACTGTGGTGGGATGAACTGCAGGCTGACAGACGTTGCAAGGGCAAGCAGAAAATCAAGAGATGGGATAGAATGGTTGCAAAAATGAAATTCAATTTTATACCCAAGTATTATCAAATAAATTTGTTTCGGAGGATGCAAAATTTGAGATAGAAGTTGATGTCAGTGAAAGAATACACTGAAGAGTTCTATAGGATAAACATCAGAGAAGGTCATCGGGAAAGCGATGATGAGAAAGTTGCCAGGTATATGAATGGTCTACGATATGACATTCAGGACGAGATGAGCATGATGACCATCCGAACCGTAGAAGATGCTTATCAGATGGCTCTAAAAGCTGAAGAGAAGTTGAGTCGAAAGAAAGGTCAAAGAGGTCGAGATAGAAGTCAAAGCAGAGGCAAGACAATTGGCCAAGACAGAACTCAGAAAACTAAATAAGAGGCGAAGAAACCTCAAACTCAATCTGAGAGAGGAGGAAGCTCATAGGGGAGGCATTATGCTGATAGAAATACTTTTCCTCGAGCCAGAGGAAGAGGAAGAGGCAGAGGAGGTGAAGTGAAATGCTTTGTCTGTGGAAAAATCGGACATAAATCCTATGATTGTCCCGATAAGAAGAAATATGGTGGTGAAAGTCACATTGTCGAAGCTCAAGGATGGAATGTTGAGGTAGAAGACGTTGAGGGCGAACGATCTTTGATGATGCGGAAAGTTCTCTTGAAACCAGAGAAGGAGCTAGAGAACCTAGCCCAAAGAAACAGTCTGTTTTAGACTACTTGAAAAACCAAAGACAAGGTATGCAAGGTCATAGTGGACAGCGGTAGCACAGATAATCTTGTATCCACGAAAATGGTAGAAAATATGGAGCTGGAGACTGTTGCGCATCCGAGCCCATACAAAGTTTCATGGCTACAAAAAGGACATAAGGTAAATGTCACTCAACAATGTTTAGTTGAATTTAAAATAGGAGGATATAAAGATGAGGTATTATGTGATGTCATTCCCATGGATGTTTGTCATGTACTGTTGGGTAGACCATGGAAATATGATATAAATGAGGTGCATGATGGGAGAAAGAACACATACACTCTAGATAAAAATGGTAGGATGCACATGTTGCTACCAATTAAGGATAAAGAGGTGAAAATAGAGATGAGAAACACCGTACTTCTCATGAGTGGGAAGGAACTTCTTAAGGAAGTCAAGAAGAGGGAAGACAAGCAATTCATTTTGGTTAGGAAGCCCATAATTGTTTTGAACAACACTTAGATAGATGATTTACGGAAGAAATCCAGAAGTTGCTGGAAGAATTTGCTGATATAGTAGTGGATGAACTACCCTGTTCGTTGCCACCTATTAGGAGTACAATCCATCATATCAATCTTATACCTGGATCCAGTTTGCCGAACAAAGTGGTAGGAGAGTGAAGAGTTTAAGAGACAGGTCTAGGACTTAATGGACAAAGGATTGATTCAGGAGAGCTTGAGTCCATGCGTTGGTCCAACAGTGCTCAACCCAAAGAAATATGGAGGCTAGAGGATGTGTACAAACTCAAGGGAAATCAACAAAATTACCGTTAGGTATAGGTTCCCATTGCCAAGGATGGATGACTTGATGGATTGCTTGAGTGGAGCAAAGTTTTTTTCAAAGATTGATTTGAAAAGAAGATATCATCAGATTAGAATGAGAGAAGGTGATGAATTGAAGACATCATTCAAGATGAATGAAGGGCTGTATGAATGTCTTGTCATGCCATTTGGCTTGATGAATGCACCCAGTACTTTCATGAGGTTGATGAACGAAGTCCTGAAGGATTTCATTGGGAAATTCTTCATTGTATATCTTGATGATATATCATTTTTTAGCAAAACTGAAGCAGAGCATTTGAATCATTTAGCTACAGTGATGAGAAGATTGCAGCAAGAGAAATTGGTGATCAATATGAAGAAATCGTCATTTATGAGGACATAACTCATTTATTTGGGTTTTGTTATCTCTGCCAATGAATTGAAAATGGATCCAGAAAAGATAAAGGTGATTAAGGATTGGCCATCGCTGAAGAGTGTGTTTGAAATTCAAAGCTTCCATGGTTTGGCTAGCTTCTACAAGAAATTCATCCAAAACTTCAGTGGAATTAGCACACCGATGATAGATATGGTGAAGAAAAGACATAAATATTTTCACTGGATGGAGGAAGCGGAGAAGAGCTTCAACCTGCTGAAGAGGAATATCACCGAGCAACCAATTCTGGTTTTGCCAAATTTCAGCAAGACATTCCAGGTCAGGTGTGACGCGAGTGGATTTGCCATTGGAGCAGTCTTAAGCCAAGACAATAGGTCGGTCACGTATTTCAGTGAAAAACTGAATGAAGCAAAGGTTAAGTACTCCACGTATGACAACGAATTCTACGCAGTCATACAAGCGCTGAAGAAATGGAGGCACTATTTGGTTCCAAAAGAGTTCGTTTTGTACAATGATAATCACGCTTTGAAATTCATGACTCGACAGGAGAAGTTGAACCAAAAACATGCTAAATGGGTTGAATAAATGAAGAATTTTAATTTTGTGACTAAGCATATTTCTAGAAATGCTAACAAAGTTGTTGACGCTTTGAGAAGGAAATGTTTGTTTATGCAGGAATTTAGAGTTAAGACTTTGGGTTTTGATAACCTCAAAGAAATGTACATGGATGATCTAGATTTCAAAGAGGCATATGAAGCGTCTGAGAATCCAATTCTCAGGGACATAAGCCAATGGATAGAGTACATGATCTAGGATGGACTATTGTTTAGGGGAAATCAGCTATGTATTCTAAAATGCTCCATGAGGGATAATTCGCTGAAGGAAAAACACAATGGAGGATTGGTCGGACACTTTGGTCATGAAAAAATGTTCTCAAAGTTGAATGGCTCATATTATTGGCCAGGGATGAGAACATATGTTAATAAATTTGTGGACAGGTGTAGAATTTGTTAGCACACGAAGTGAAAAAGGCAGAACGTAGGTTTATATCAACCATTACCCATATCCGAAAGGCCGTCGGACGCAGTGAGCATGGATTTCATATTAGGACTGCCAAGGACATAGAGGGGGTATGATTCAATCTTTGTAGCTGTAGACCAATTTTCAAAGATGGCACATTTCATACCATGCCAGAAAACTAGTGATGCAACTCATATTGCGAACCTATTTTTCAAGGAAGTTGTCATACTTCATGGCTTGCCAAAAAGTATCATTTCTGATCAAGATACCAAGTTCGCAGGACATTTCTGGAGGACCTTATGGAAGAAGTTGGGGAAAAAATTGTCTTTTAGCTCAACGTATCATCCTCAGATGGATGGACAGACAAAGGTCATGAACAAGAGCTTGGGATATTTGTTAAGGAGTCTAGTGACTGAACACCACAGTCAATGGGATCACATTCTGCCACAGGTGGAATTTGCTTACAACGATTCATTTAACATAAGAACAGCGCATAGTCCATTCCAGATTGTATATGGAATGCAGCCAAGGGGAGTCTCTGAATTGAAAGATTCAAAACAAGATGAATTCATGAGTGCTAGTGCAGAGGACTTTGCAAAAGGAATGAAGGAGCTTCATAGAAAAATCAAGGAGCAGTTGCAGAGTTCAAGTCAAGAGTACAAGCGTAGAGCAGATCAACACAGGCAAAAAATTCAATTTGAAGTAAGTGATTTGATTCTTGCACATTGGAGGAAGGAAAGGTTCCCATGGGAAACATACAACATGCTAAAGATGAAGAAAATTGGACCGTGCAAAGTCATAAGAAAATTTGGGGCAAACACGTATGAGATTGAATTGCCTGATGGGGTCGAAATATCACTGATATTCAATGTCACGGATTTGTACCCTTACAGAGCTGAAGAAGCAGGAGCAGAGGGTGAATAGGAAAATATTAAATGGACAAAACAAATGCCTGTATCTGAAAATCCATAGATGGAAAGCATAATTGACAAGAGGATTAGCAGAAAGACCAGGAGAAAAGAGTATTTTGAATACTTGGCCAAGTGGCAAGGACATCCAATTGAAGATTCCAGTTGGGAGAATGAAGCAAAAATTCGAAGACATGGACAGACCGTGTAAGATCTCATGCACATGAGTTCATGAAAATTTTCAAGCGAGGGAGTATGATGCAGGAGCATCGTATAAAGCCCAAGTTTGTGCCTAAAATCAAGGAGACAATTGGATGCACAGATGCAATTAAATAGATTTTTTGTGATAACGTTGTGAATTTCAAAATCTGAAACATTAATGTAATGGATGGGAGGAAAGTGCATTAGCATTTATGTATTGAATATCCAAACTGATTTTGGAGCGTATGTTCCTATCCTCGGATGTAATGGGAATTTATGTATGTTTAATGCAAGTAGGTAGATTTAATTTAATAGATTAGACAATTTAGGAGCATAGGAGGGAAAATGGATGATAGACACCCTCAACCCTTGTATCATTAAAAAAACATAATTCAGAATTCATATGCTAGAGAGCTACAGAGAATAATATAGGAGAACAGAGAATTTTATGCATTTTTAGTTGTTATTTTCCATGTACAGGAGCACTGCAATTAATAGAAGAAATCTTTTATTCCAATCTATGTGTTTGTTATGGTTGTTGGAACCACCTGTTAAATGATATGTTGTAGGCTTGTTTGCATTCTTTGTATGCATTTTTATTCAATGCTATGTGTGTGTATGCTCTAGAACTCTATGTTGAATGTTTGAATTCTGGACAAAGGGGAGAATGAGTTTCAGTTGTTTCTCTTTCTGAAAACTCCTGCAAAGAATGCAATGAAGGGTCCACAAGGAGTGCGTCGACCAGGCTCTGAGTTTCATCTCATAACTCTTAGAGGAGATTCAAATTGTGTCTTTACAGGCAAAGAGTGCTAGAAGAGCACAAAGCCGTGTAAGGTGTGCACAGGCTGGGAGAAGGGAACGAATTATTTCAAACTCACAGAGGAGTTGAAGAATTATTTGTTTCAAAGAGTGCATAGATCTAAAGACCCAAATAACCAGAGGATATTTGAATATTTTCCACAAGGAGTGCACGCAGAGACCCTTTTGGAAGCCTTGAGTTCGTAAGCGAAAGATCAGAAGGGATAGAACCTCTGAAGTGTTCAAAGGGAGGCGGAGGTCGAAATCATCTCACATAAGTCAAGTTCAGGAGGAAGGACACCAAGTCATTTGGCCAGAAGTCCTTGAGAGGTTGAATCGTATGGTGGAATTGCTTCAGGAGGAAGTGCCAAAGTTTCGTGGACCGTTGGATCTGATAGACCAACAGAGGGATTAAGAATGAGAGTCTTTCAACACCCATAAGCTCGGGAGGGGTAGTGACTGTTAGATCCGGATCAATGAGGACCATTGATCTCGTATGTGAATTCACGATACCGGGGATCAGAAGTGGAGTAGTTCAAGGTTGGACTCGAGAATTGTGAGCTCCTAGGTTGCAAAATCCCAATATAGCCAGGACCGTTGGATCGAGGGAGGCACACAACTTTAGATCTCGTCGAGGGTACGATTTCAGAGCTGGGGATCCATAGAGAAAGAGGAATGGTTGTTGGTTGTTCGCTCAAGTTGCGAAATCCATAAAATCCATGTGGACAGGTGGTAAGAGTTCAACCCATAAGTAGAGTAAAGTGGAGGAGACAAGTGGCATGTACGCATATCTTTGGCAGAGTCCACATAGCATTGACTTATCGTGTTTCAGGGATTCATAAGGGAAGAGCATGAGAGGTTGGTGCTCCAACTCACAAAGTCACAAGTCACGAAAGGTGCTTGTGTTAAGGCTTGGATGTGGTCCTAATGGAAAAGGGGCTGGAGAGGGGCTTACACCTTAAGCCCATTCACAATTTTACGTTTTGGCTACTGCCAAGAGTTGTGGCATTGCATTCAAAGTGCCCAAATCATGAGACCCGAAATCCTTTGCGAGCTTAAACAAGGAGTCCAGTTAACCCTTGTCGTGGTTTAGAAAAGATCCTGCATAGATCTCGGCCTGAGGGCAGGAGGTCTACACCATTGCGTCAGTTCCTGTCTTAGCTCCTCCTCGAGTGAATATATTGATGTTTCTCCCATCCTCCCTGGCTTCTACTAAAATCAAATGGACATTCTGGTTGTTCTGGTTCCTTTTTTCATGGATCTTCCCCAATAGTGTCGGACAGTCTTCTGTGTCATGATCTGTTGCATGACAATACATACATGTCACTGGCGGGAGTATAAATTCCCTTGCATAATGTCCTGGTTATTGGAATTTATGGCACACTAATGGTTCTCTGGCTCATCCAAATCCTCCTCTTCCTCATCCTCCACCTCTATATCCACCTCGATCTCCATGTGGTGTGTTATAATGAGGTACTTGGTTATACTACGCGAGATTATATTGTGGTTTTGCATTATTATACTACAACTGTGAATTGTTGTATTATGTTGCACATTGATGTATGGTGGTGGTAATTGGTTGAATTGAGGTGTAGCTTTTCCTGTCATCATTTCTTCTTACAACCTATAAGTATTTGAAGTTATATATCTCATCAACTCCATCATCCTACAATCATTATCATCATGACCCACTGACTTGAAAAAATTTCAATATGAACTTTTGGGTACTGTCTTATACTTTTGCATCATTAGGAAGTGATATGGATCATATCCATGTGTCTTGCAAATATCACACCATGGTCCTCCTATTGGTAATGGGTTTTTCACCCTTGTCGCCATATATTGTGAAAAATTTGGACATTCATTTTGATGGTGTCCTTTTTCCCTGCATAAGCTACAATAAATGACTTCTCTTTTCTCTTTACCCTTATTCTGGTTAAGTTGAAATGTTAGATTCTTTAGATCCTCCTTCAACTCCTCTATTGTTGGATCTGTCTGCTGATACTGGTTTTCTTCTAGTTGTAAGCACTCCTGCAGAGCCTCTTCCTAAGTTTGGAACTTTTGATGTCTTAATGGATATTTCAAATGTGGTAATGAAGTTCAAAAATAGATGCCTATGTTGCATGTTAGTCATTACATATTTCAACTTACATTTTAGACACTTAAACCTCTTATCAATATCCCAAACAGACTCACCTGTTTTTTTCCTGATTACAATAATTTCATTCATATACGGATCCTCTGAGTTGGGGTTCTGAAATTTGTTTATCAATAGTTTTTTCACATCTATAATAGTCCTTGTTAATCTTGGTGGACTGTTTACATCTAGGCTCATGTACCGGTCTAGTGCATGGTTTCTTAGCGTGATATCTAACTGTGTGAGATTTTTATCATCATATGTGATCTTCTTTGCTTCCCATATTTTCTCACAGATGAATAAGTGCTTTTCAGGGTCCTCTAATGCCTCTCCCTGAAATTATGGTAACCTGATCGTGGGATCATGTCTTGCCATTTTAAACTGTGTTGAAGTACTACCTCCATGTGGTGTAGATATTTGATTGTTACTTCTCAAACTAGATCCTCCAGTTGTTTCTCCTTGTTTGGATGCATTTCCTACTGCCTTTATTCCACAAAAATTTGGTTTTCTAAACGTTGGTGTTCTCTCTGGTGTGTTAGTCGCACATGGGGTTGTAGGTTCCACACTGACAGTGATCTAGATTGTTTTTTCTTGCCCTTAGACCTCATGTTTTCCTTTCATATGTTGTACATAGGATTTCTTCAATATGCTCCATAGCCCGTAGATCCTCTACCTCTTCTTCGTTTCTTTCCAAGACCTATCTATCAACTATGACTCTCTTCTTGTTATTCATCTTATATTGGTAGGGTACTCCACTGCATGTATTTCCATCTTTTTCCATTATCTTCTTTATTTGGTCTTCCTCCATCATGATTGGGTCCATGGACTCTTTATAAATTCCATTATCCATCTCTTCCTCCATTTTTCCACCTCCTGTCAGTGCTTCCCCCCTTCCCCCATGCACGTAGAGAAGTTTAGTTGTCTAATTCCATGGTAATCACACCATTATTATACAATAAAATATTGATTAAAGTATACAATGATCTAATGCACCTACCTCTGGGTCCCTTTAGAAAATACTTCTATGTTGTGGTGTAATACTTCGTTGTATCTACTGCAAATTTGGTGATAAACCCTGCAACAATATTGTCTAACCAGAAATATACTATGCCTGTAAATTTGTTATCAACTTACTGTAACTTCTCGATCTCCACAGGATTCCACTCCAGCTATCTGATTCGATTTGTAGGGTGGTTGTCTTTTAACCTCAATAACCACTCATCCAAGAAATGTGGGAAATCACAGAAAAATACCTCATGAAATTCGCTAAACATGTATTTGTCGAGATATTTGTGCGATGTTAGGTTAGGGTTTCTGTTGTCCTTTTGTTCAAACTTGAGTTATTTCATTTTAAACCATCTTTCAATCTTCGCCTTTGTTGGATTACATGGCCTAAACATTCCCTTCTATACCTTCATTCTCCGTGTGTTTCTTCCATGGATCTCATCCACTCAATCCCATGTAGTTCCAGTTGGCAATGGAACCATTTGTTGGTTAGATCTCTCTTTCACTTCTTCTTGGGTTAACCCAGGTTTAGATCTGAACAAGTTTCCAACAAAATCCTCTAAAACTATTGGTCCTCTTAGTAAACCATAATACAACGTTGCGTACAGAGAACACAATGCAGTCTCACCCGAGATAGTTCTATGGGTGACTGCAATGCTCACGTTCTTGTAGTCTAGGAATGCGTGGGGATTTGGGAGGGTATTCTATATTTCTTTATGCCTTAAATTTGTTCTTGATTAAATCCTTTCTAGGATTCATTCATTCATATTTTAGCCTTATGCATGCATGCTAATACATATAGTAATCATTCATTCATAATCTAGCCATTAATAGGAAGTAAAGAATTCAAGGAACGTCACACAGAACACAAGTTTTACCATGGTTCACCCCCTCCTGGGCTACATCCACAAAGATTTGGCTTCTCTTCTCTTTTATTTAGTCTGCTGCAAAATCTGGCTCTGTGCACATTGCGTATTCAATCATACAATCTTGATGAGGTTAAGGAACCTCTGTGAGGTGAAATAGATCACACCATGCTCCTCTGCCTATGATCTAACCCTCAAAACCTAGCTTATTCGACTCTTCTATGACCTTATTACTAAAATTAGCAACAACCAATAAATACCAAACCCCATTGAGCCCCACTGAATCCCCAACCTAGACCTCCTAGGTTCTTATTTATACTATTTTACAAAATTATATCCATTACAATCCTTATCAAAACCCTAACCCTATCATGGTTAGGCTTGTCTACCTGCGTGCCACATGGATTTTCCTCTTTCATTCTTCTTTTCCTTCTTTTTTTGCATGCTTCTTTATTTCCATCTTTTGCATGTGCTCCAAAATTAGGTCTTTCCTTCCAAAAATAGGTCTTTCCTCAAAATAGGCATGGGCCCAATAAGGGCCAAATTGGTATTTTCCATTTCACATATCGAAAAATGATTCTGACACAAATCTCAGAGAAGTATTAGGACAACAAGAGAATCAATTGTCTTGTGCCATTTACTTTATTAGTAAAATTCTAACACCTACTAAATTAAATTATACAATAACAAAAAATAATTTTTTAGTACTTGTGCACGTAATCAACAAATTAAGATATTATATCATTGTGTATGAGTTTTTCATTCATACTAACCGTTATACCATTATATACCTTATGAAAAAACCAATAATCAATGGTAGAATAAGTAGATGAATTTTGTTGCTCCAAGAGTATAATATTACTATTTTAGATAGACCTAGAAAGGAAAATTTAGTTTCATATTTCCTTTCTAGGATTCATAATGAAGGTCGAGTAACTCTTGTAGATGATGATTTTCTTGACGAGCATTTGTTTTCTATATATATGAAATCTCCTTTGTTTGAAAATGTGGCTAACTATTTGACTATAGGAATATTTCCACAACATATTTCATCCAGAGAAAAATAGAAGATTGTCAGACTTAGTGCCTCCTATTCCTAGATTGGAGGGGAACTCTTCCATATAAGACCAGATATGATCATTAGAAGGTGTGTACATGAATATGAAATGTTTGATATATTGAAATCCTATAATGATGAGCCATGCATAGGGAAATTCACTGACAATAGAACAACCTACAAAGTCCTTGATTTGAGGTATTGTTGGTCCACTCTTTTTAGAGATGCAAAAATGTAAGTTCAAAGATGCGACAACTATCAACAAATGGGCCACGTAGCACAATCTAACAATATTCCTTTGCAACCATTGGTACTCATTAATCCTTTTGAAAAATGGGATCTAGACTTTCTTGGCCATGTTGTTATGGGAAAAATCCCTATGGCTAAGGTTCAAATCCAGAACAGATCGTTGACCATTTAAATATCAAACAATTTCCAAAGAAAGAAAACATAAATCTACAACTAACTTGATCAAATAAATAACTACTAATAATGAAGGAATCAAGACTTACTTGGTGTCCTATGGTTTATGAATATCCCAAAGCTGAAATATTTTCCACTCCTTCCAAGTTGCTCCTTTGTCAACCTGCAAAACTTTCAAGTGCAAGACTGCAAAGGAGAACACTTATCTCATAACCAACTTCTATGGATTTGATCAAAATCATAGGTAATTTCAACAAATAGTATTATAAATTAAGATATATTCAAATACAATGAACATATACAAAGAATACCATAATTTTGAATGAAAGAGTATCTATATTTATTTACAACATATTTTAGGGGTAGTTATCACTCGTACATGCTACAATATTGCTCCTTGAACGGACTCCAGGTCCCTCCACCCAGGTTGTTGAATATATGATGAAACTATGAATCCAATAAGAAATAGAACTAAAGAATATCAAGGGATATTTATTGGTCAAATAAGGGGATGCATGGAAAGGATGGAAACAAGGGTTTTCAGGTCCGAAGACAAAAACAACAGTGAGAATATAAGGGCTTACTGACAACGTGTGATATAGCCAACATAAAATTGCTTCAAGGTTGATTGTACTTTCCTCATGGATTGTGATCAATTTATACCATATCCAAGTGGTTGGAGTGGTTATAATCCATTATGTATGGAAATTATAGGGTTAGGAAATGAGAAAAACTCGTGAACCTTGCCCAAAAATGTGGAATATTTTTTTGAGAAAAATTGACATGTATGTGACTTTCCTTAGAGAAACTCATGTATATGAACCTTGGATAGCTGTTAGGGCATGCACAATTCAAAAAAAATGTTTTTTGAAGAATCCAGAGGAGGTGTAGGGAATTGATGTCTACAAGTAGGACTAGAAAAATGCCAATCAAGTCATCAATGCATAAATGGTGGCAATTGATTCTATGACACCTATTTTTCCAATTTCAAAGAAGAAAAGGTAAATGTTGGTTTGTTGTGATTATGTTACTAAATGGGTAGAATCTAAAGATACTTTTCATGCCACTGAACAATCATTTGTATATTTTCTACTTGATGACATTTTCACATGTTTTGGTGTTCCTAGAGAAATTGTAACATATCAAGGAGTGCAGTTCACATTGAAACTTATACATGACATCAGTCAAAAATATCAAGTTAAGCACCAAAAATCCTCTCCCTACCGTCCACATGGCAATGGGAAAGTGGAGTCCACCAACAAGGTCCATGAAGTAATCTTGACTAAAACAATTCATCTAAATAATAATGATTGGGTAGATTGACTTCCTGAGGCACTTTGGGCCTATAGGCCTACATGGAGGAACATAAAGATGTTTACACCATATGAACTGGCGTAATGAAAACAAGTTCTTCTTCCAATAGAATTTCAGGTGAAGACCTTTAGGATTGCAGTTCAGTTCATGAATCTCTGAGATGAACAAAAAAAAAGAATATCTCAACTCAATGAATTGGTTGAGATGAGCCAGGATTCCATTCAATAGACCACTCCTATTTAATAGTTGAGAAGAAAATGACACAACAAGTTTATTCAGAATAAGCAATTCAAACTAGGTGATTGGGATCTCCTTTTTTACTCCAAATTCAATAATTTTAAGGGGAAGCTCACCACTCTCTAGTTAGGACCATATGAAATTGTGAATGCCTTTGACAATGGTTCTATGAGAATAAAAATCATTGATGGTGTTGTTACTTAGATTAAACTTAAGGCTCAAAGAATAATGTCAGGCATTGGGAATATAAAGGAATTTTTTTTTTAAAGGTGCTTTTTCTTTTGTTAGTTATATAAGAATTAATCCTCAAATGAAATTAAAGACAGAGTGGGACATAGGCCGTAATTTGTCGTCTGAGTCAATTTATAAAATCAAATGATATGGAAGAAACTTACAAAACTGTGAAGCAAAATGAGGCATCAATGGAAGATGAATCTTACCCTGTTGACAGTAGAAGAAAATAAAGAATGCACCCTTGAAAGGATATGAGGTACAACGATACAAGTAGCTCACAGGTCTTGTATTTACTTATAGTGAATACAAAGGAAAAAATGTTTTCTTATCAAATAATTGATTCAATGTGATTGCAGTAGCAGTAGTACTAAATTGCAAACACTCACTTATCAAGGAATAACATAAAGAAATCTAGATATATGAAATACAGGAGAAAAACATAACTCAAACTACAAAAAAGTTGGAATCCCTATCTGCACTTATATTAATACTCACAAAAGGAGAGTTTTCTCTATTACATCCGACAAGAAGAAGCTTGAAATAAGTATTTGATTTAGATATTTATACAAAATGGTCTCAACCTGAAATGGTTGGACTTCCCCAAAATAACAAATATTACAACATGTAAACTGAAAGGTCGCATAATCATCCTGTCTCTTCACCTGCCAGGCAGAGGCGTTTCTTCTTCAACTCAGAGACAATTGGCATATGATCATGACAATAGTAGGTGCAGGTTGTCTCATTTGTTTCCAAATGTACTAGCTTTCCAGTGTTTGACACACTGGATGCACCTTCTTACTAGATGCACTAATAACCTGGAAGGTTCTGTTGTGTCATTCGCCTTGAAAATATACAACTTCTTTTCTATATGAGGTAATATATCTTGTATTTTCCTTGCTTCCAATGATATCGTATGTAACTGTAAGCTGGGATTTACTATCCACTTGTTGATCAGGATAAGGTCTATTTGTTTCAATTGCTGGATGGACGTCTGGGACTCTTCTATGCTTGTCTTGGCATTGAGTTGATTTTTTTCTATGTCAATTTTACCTAAGGCCTCGGAGATACTATCTCTTTCAACATCTAGTAACTCCTTTTCGAGTGAATACAATTCTTCCTCACAAGCCTTATTTACTTCCCTAGCTAATCTTTTGCTTTCAGCCAGATTTGTCTCCCATGTCTTCAGGATTATGTCACCTCAAGTTTGCTCTGAAAGAGACAATCGAGGGATCTTTTCCATTTCATCCCTTGCTACCATTACAATGGCCTCCTAGAATGTATCTAGAGAAACAATGGCTTCTCTTTCCTTAATGTAAATGTTTTTTAGAGAAATTTCTACCTCTCGATAACAACTTTGAACCGCTTCTAATTTCGTAAAAAGATTTTGCTGGGATAATTCTAGCTTCTCGTGCACCTCCAACACCTGAGCTTGGAAAGCTACCACCTCCACTGCTATAACTTCATCTAGATGTACCTTGGCCTGAAGCTATTTGATCAATTCTTCTTGGTGAGTGGATAATTCTCTATCAGCCTGTGAATTCCTTTGAAGCTCCTCAATGCTCGCTTGCAGCTGCTAAATTTGATGCCTCTCGTGAGCTTTGATTTGATCAAAATCCTGTTTCATATTATTTTTTACACTCTGTTCCACAATATTTACTTGGTTATGAAACTGTCTCACTAACAGATTCTTCTGTTTTAGTTGTTCCGCTAGATTCCCTACTGAACATTGATTTTCCATGGCAAAAGCACCCAGTGAGCATGCCATTTCCATGGCAAAGTCTACCTCATCTAAGGCTTGTCCATCATACAACACTCTGTTTCTTTTGACAATGACACCCTCTCTTTGGTGCATTTTCGTTTTAACTATAGCCCTCCTCTTCTTACCGAAAAAAAGTCGAAAGGGGGCATTTCTTCAACCGAAATAGGAGTAATATGTTCTATAAATATGACTTTGGCATTTGGGTTCCCCTAACTAGACTGTAAAGGTGATACCAAATTAATAGGGCTACCTATATCGGTGGATGCCTATTACCCTGTTGTGTTAGTAGTCGATCTATCTGGTGTGGATGAGGGTGTCTCCTGACCCTTTTTTAACAAAGATTCAATTTGAGATTTAGTTTGATTACCAGGTGAATTTGGTGATGTGGCGTTTTCTTTCTGTGTCAAAACATCAGTTTTCTACAAACTCTTTTGAGTGTATTGTCCACTGGAACTTCATGTTTCTAAACCTCGAGTCTCAACTTCTTGTGTAGACAAAAGTGTCTGGGTTTCTCCCTGCAAGACTTTAGGTAAACTATTTCTTATGTGTCTTTGGAAATTGTAGAACTCAACTAATTTATCTGAAGCCAAAGTTTGGACTCGGCTCAACACCTCCTGGTATGACCTTACTCCCTGGAATATTTCATCTTGTGGGGAATCTTCATTCTCGTATATTTTTAGATTGTATAGAGATAGGTGGTTTGACACAATCTTGTGATGATCATGCTTTGTGAATTCAATATCTACCAGCTTAATGTATTCTAGGGCTGCGGCCTCCACTTTTGAGTGGCCAAAATCAAACAATGAGAACATACCAATTTGTAAAGGGAAGGTCAACCGTACCTTTTTCTACGCCACTTTTAATTCCTTGTTGATTCCTACAACTACAGTTTGATAGGATATCTCTTAGCACACTAGCCGATCTAATAGAAAATTTGGTAAAGCATGTGGTGGAAATGAACACCCAAAATGATAATGTAGGAGAAATTCTCCTCAATGTACCAGTACACTACTTTCCCTAGGTTGGTCATGATCTGGTCTGAAAGCCTAGGAGGTGAGAAACCGTAGAGAGAAACATGCATGTGAACCACCACATAGTTTCATATTTCGTAGAAGAAATCTTTTGCTTTATCCTCCCATAGCTTGGAATGATATAAATATATGGGCTCAACGTTGGTCAGAGTCCAGCTCTAGCTCATTAAAGGAAAAAATGTCATAAAACAAATGGCATCCATAATGTACATCGACATGTAGAAAGGGTCAATCTTACCTTTGGATTTTAACGACTAATATTCAGTGATTTCCTTGGCCAAACTGTTCGATAATATCTTGGACCAATTGAAATAAAAACCTTCTGCAAATTCATGCATGATTGGTACCCATGATAACTGGAAGTGAGCAGAGGTTTCTTTCCCAAAAAGTCTGCATAGCATCATGGATACATACATCATATGGGCGTCTAATGACACAGTGGAATATACGCCATGGGTTTCTGCTCTGAACTTCTCAGGGCGTGCCCACCAATTCTTGATTAAGTTAGGGTAATTATTTCCACCTTGTGTGCACTCTTTTTCATCTAACTCTATTAATAAAGAGGCATTGTAACTGTATTTCAAAGTCAGAGATAATTTGTACATCACATGTATATGTTCTGGTCGAAAATACCCAATGACAAATTTATGTGAATTGTGGATGCTCATGGTTGAGATGTCAACGTTCTCCAGGGCCCAACCTATCATGTCGTTATATAGCATGAGTCTTGGATGGATGGCTATTTTATGCAACTCTGGTTGAGCTATGTATTTGAGCTTTGTCGCCTCAGTTTCGGTCACCTCATAGATCAACTCTTATGGACAGTTAATTAGCTCGTATTGTAGGATATCAAACACTTGCATCCAGGTTTTCATGGTATCTACATCTCTTGGCGATGTGTCCGAGAGGACATCTGTATTTTGGCTTATGATTTCATGAGCCACTTTATCCACTTTTTGTAGATCCATGGTAGTAGTAAGCTCGGAACTGTGCTACCTGTTACAAGGAAACACATAAACTCCTTAGTATGTTAAAGCTTGTTGTTCTGTGAAAATGCAAATGGGATTCAAACTTCAATATCTTTTTCACCTCAAGTGTATCAATTTACAAATACCTTTACTAACAATGTATTTGTTATCTTTAATGAAAAAGCTAGGTGGTGATCTACGATCTTATTTGAAATCATTGTCGTTGAGCTGTAATTAACTCCATTAAGATTTGGGGGTTCGCAACCGAGATCTTGGATAAATAATATTTGAAACTTTCCAAAATTCTGTTTTAGCGAAAAGATAATTGCGAGATAATCTTGTTTAACCCATTAATTAACTGTGTTTATTGTTAAGTGCTTTTCGGGTTTTAGGACTTCAGGATTTTGATAGTAACTCGAGATAAGATTCCCAAAACTCGAAATCGCGAAGGGATTAATCATTATCTAATTGTCTTTAATCTTTAATTAACCCTGATAATTAGTGTTTATGGTATTTCGGGAGTTCGGACTTCGTGAATCTAGAGTGTGATGAATGGTGAATATATGAACTTCATATACGTGAAGCTTACTATTTAACTTTTAACTGGGATATATCTTTTAGTTATTTGCGGTTTCGTGCATCAACAAATTAACTTTATTACCTTTTCAACAAGCCATTACCCATAATGATGTGTCGAAGCCTATTCGGGGTATGTGTGTATTGGGACTAGGCTCGTTAGAACTCTTTTCAGACATCGGGACATTGGAGTTACTACATGGTGAAATGATCGAAGCGTGAAACTCTAAAGCAGTCTCTAGAGACTTGACCTTTTTAACAATCAAGCAGCTCCAAAAAGAAAAAAAAATCGGGGAAAATGGGGGTCGTTCGATCCACAAGGAAACTAGATCGACGGTGGACCTTGTACATGCCTTAAGGATTAAAAATTCAGAAGTGTTTCAAGAGATGGGGAATGAATTTCTTTCTTGGTTAATGGACACAGTTTAAGTATATATTAGTAGCCTGTAACTTAGGAGGAATTTGTTCAAAATGTATTACAACAATATGAAATGGAGGTGGTAAGTAGGGAGGATATCCAACCTAATGCAACCTCAATTGATCATTTTTAGGCTCCTATGTTGCAAAAAGACAGATTTCCAAATCAGATCTAGCAATATTATCTTCTTCTTTGCAACATTAAATCAAAGATGTTAGATTGGATATATTTTATTTTTCATCTATTATCAACAATTAATTTCCAACATTAGTATTTAGCCTTCATCTTCAAGGTGATCAACATTCATCCTTGGTTTAATTCTTATAATAAATCAAGATAAAATATTTTTCAAAGCTCCATTTCCAATTTTAACCATGCGAACATTAGTATAATCCTGATAAAAATTTGATGTTTAAGGCTCCTCTATTCTTATGAATTATCAAGATGAACACTTCATCGTTCCAATATTGTGTTTTATAGATGATCAACCTCATATTTATCCAATAGTAGCTTCAACAATTGTGTTCCTATCATTTTCATAAGTTATAGTTGTTCCTATAACTATCAAGCATCTTGTAACCATTATTTTCAACAGTGACATGATCTCTATAGCAATTATTGGATGTACTATAACAATGTTTTCAAGTTTGCTTCATAGTCCAAGTTTTTTTGGTGGTAATTAGATATACATTTATAGATCAGAGCTCCCCAATCAACTCTAGTCTCTTATTTCCATCACTGAGTTTGTCTTCATCAACAAAATCAATCACTTTGCTTTAGATTCAACTTCAACAATCATCCTCAATTTTTTTCATTCTCAGCAACCACATTCCATTCTTCTTTGGTATGGCTCAATACATATAATTCTCATGTTCAATTCTCTCTCATAATCACATTTATCAAGTCTCAAGATATATTATTTCATGGGTGCCAATCTCCACTACTACTAAGGTAACTTGAGGTAATAAG
>SNQJ01S0109243.1:0-29037 GCA_010110895.2 Picea sitchensis
CTTCCTTAGGGATATTCTTCATAGCCATCAGATGACAACGTTTAGTGTATGAGAATGGTGATTTCAGATTATATAATTAGAGAATTTAGATTATGTGAATAGCGATTTTAGGTTATGTGAATAGAGATATGTCATGCGTATAGCGATTATGTGTTTGTTTATGAGAATATCAATTTCAGATTATGTAATTAGCGAATTTAGATTACATGAACAACGATTTTAGGTTATGTGAATAGGAATTACATGAAAATCCATTACCTGGTTACCTAGCATTTAAATATTGTGGTGTGTTAAAGTTGTAGCATTTTAATTTTTTTTATCAGACCTTTCACCCAAATTTCTACACCGTAAATACCGTAACCTTTTTATTAGACTTCATTATGAATTGTTGATAGCGATCCTTCTTGGATTCAATAATTATTTCCCTATAAATCAATATGGGTGGTTGGCAGCGACTACAGGGATATAATAACATTCAATCGCAGACAACTTAAATTACATCGTTACTGACAACATTATGGATGAGCAACGTGGCATGCATTTGACAACGTTTTGTAGGTGAATAATCGTTGGGTATCCGTGCACAGTGTTCCTTTATATCAACAGTTGTAATTACTGCCATCTTGATAGAAATTTTGCTATTATACCATTCTGTAGTTTTGTCAAAGTTTAAATGTGTATACGTTTAACTCTATCCATGTTCTACTTCTACCTCATTTAATTATATCGATGTTTAATTCAACAATTGCATCAACATTGTAAGTTATGTAAGTAAATCGAAGTTTTTAATTAGATCAGTCATGGAATTATATCTTTCTTATTTAAACTTTCGATTGCCTGTAGTGTCTTATATGCCAAAGTATCCCTTTTTTTTTTTTACCATCCTTTAAGAGTGTAATGTGGTAATTCTTTCCTTTCCTTTCTTTTCAAATCTAAGGGTTTAACCTTATTTATAAAACTAAAATTTATTTGGATCGATGTNCAAAGTATCCCTTTTTTTTTTTTACCATCCTTTAAGAGTGTAATGTGGTAATTCTTTCCTTTCCTTTCTTTTCAAATCTAAGGGTTTAACCTTATTTATAAAACTAAAATTTATTTGGATCGATGTTGACAAGTGTGCACAAAGTTGATGATCATTTTGTGAGATATGACCTTGAGTTCTTCAATTAATTCTAAAGTTCACGAGATGCAAGTTTTCCTTTAACCATTCACTAGTTGTCTAACTTTGTTCTCTTTATTTTAACCCTTTCTATATGTGTGTGTGGTTAAGCAAATGCCCAATTATTGCATTCACTATATAGAGATTTAAATTTGAAAATACATGCCCACGAAGCTTATAATTATTACTCAATCATCTCGGTTTCCTTGTTCGGAAAGTACGTTGATAAATAACGTCTTTTAAGAAGGAAAGAACCCATCGGCTAGTTGCACAATTTAATTAATGGTTTATTTTCACCTTGCGTCTATTGGCCTGTCATTTGGGTTTGGGTGTAGTCTTCTTGTCGGTTGTTAGGCTCCTAGAGCATTGGTTTTATCCTGTGCCCTTGGTCTAGATAAGTTGTGTTTCCTCAGGGTTATTGCCGCACCTTTCACCTGGAGACGACATGATTCCTGATGAGGGGATCATGGTGGGCCCTATTGGATGGAGGTGAATGATAACTTGGTCAAAGTCTGTTCTTTCCATTGTGAGTGGGTTGATCGTTGTAATTTTGTGTTTGGTCTTGAGTTGCAACTCCTTCATGCATTTGGTTTGTGCGCCATAGAGATTCTAGTTACTGGTCGTTGAGACCGTTGCGTCAGGATTGTGGATGTTTTCCTTAACTTGTAGGCGTCGTCCTGTTGTGTGTTGGGTGGGAAGTCGTTTCTTTCTTTTGATTTATGCATGTTTTTCCCAGTTGCTTGAAGTGATAGGGTGTAGAGTTGTTTTTGTATGTTGCATGTTCTGCAGGTGTGGAGTTCGTCGTCCAGTTGTGTGGTTCAACTATTGTCATCTTTGTCGTCTTTCCAAAAAAAAAAAAACATTCTTGCACTTTTTGCTTTTCTTGGAATTGTAACGTTTGGGTTCGTTACATCTGGTTGATAGTATCCATGATTATCTTTCATTTTTTTGTTCTTTCTAAATAGTCCTTGAGTGATTTTCTCATGACAGTTCCTGCTACAAGACAACCCAATATTGGAAATGACCTTAATGACCAAACTAGCATTGCCTTGACCTTATTCAACACTATTTAGAAACTCCTAGTACTCATTCTGAACTTGAGCGCTCTTGGGAAGTAATTGAAAGGGATATAAGTATCTGTGAATGTTGGGAAGCCAAGAAAAGGCATCCTAGAAATCAACAATAACTTCCCTATTTCCTACTCCTTTGTTTTTTAATTTTATGTCTTCTAATCCCCACATCTCTTGAAGGAGAAGAGGCTTTTTCCCCAAAGCTACTCCTATTTTTGAAATAGGAAGGAGGAAATTTGTTTTATCAACACAAGAAAGTACTTTTAGGCGCACTTTATTTGACTCTGCCATTTCACCTTTATCACCCATATAGATCACCTTCAACATGACATATGCGGGTAGTGCAAGTAGCACCAGAGGTGCCTCTTCCTCACAACCTTCTGATTCATCAGTGATTGGTAGTATATACAATCATCAAGTCCATATTCAATCCACTAATAATTTGGCTAAATTCATAAATAAATATGAGATTTTTCAATTTGAGGAAGATGCTACAACCACCTTGTGGCACATATCCTCTCCCTTGAGTGTTGCACCAACCACTCACCCATTACCAAAATTCAAGGAGCATTTAACTAGGTTTTTAGGAAATAACTACAAATGAAAACCTAGTAGAATTTTCTAATTCTTGTCATAAAATAAGGGCTAATGATAGCGACACGTGCATTCACTTATTTGTCAACTCCCTTGAAGAGAAAGTTCGACATATTTTTTTGATCTCCCTCCCAAAATTCTTTTCACTTGGGAAGAGTTGGTTTATTGGTTTAAGTGCATTTATGGACAGTCCAAGAGTCCAGCTGAGAAGTTAAGGGAATACAACAATATTTCCTATAAATATGGTGAAACCATTAAGTATTTTAAGATTCTCTTCACCAAATTATATAATCAAATCCCTGAACAAATCCATCCACAAAATTTGGCCGTGTTCATGCATTATTATAATGCATTACCTTCTCCTTATTGTCATAGAATTGAAGATAAGGTTATTGAGAATATTGGTTCCTCTCTCCATACTTTCCTAGAATATGAGGAGCAACTAGAAAGAACAGGTCTCACTAAAGGAGACTTATTCAAGAAAACATATATGTCTTCCCTCCTACAACTTGTTCAAGATATAAATAATAGGATGATAGCCTCCAAAATAAAAGGAAATTCCCCATCCCTTGCCTATGGGGCATATCCTTCTTCCTTAGCACCTTATAGGAATACTAATGAAAATACTTTTCATCCAAAGGCCATTATGTCTCACATTTGGTGTAACTTTTGTGAAGAAAATCACGAAGAAAGTTCTTGCGAAGTTAAGAAAAATGTCAGATATAAGAACTTTTGAGAAAGGCTCGATACCACACTCATTGTTTTAGATTGTGTTGAACCAGAAGATGTGATGGTAATCAATACCAGGAATAAAGCTTACACTTCCAAGGGAAAATATGACCTTCCTCGTACTTCTTCCACCCCAAGCTCATCTTCTCACAGTGTTGATACTCAAGCGGTCAAAACTTCAAAGAATCAAGGAGTGTCTTCCCCTCTTCCCTCTTATAAGTATAACATACTTAACCAATTGGCTAATATCAAAGTTTACACTACTATTTTGGACTTGGTTGTCCTCCTAGAACAACAAAATAATCTCAAAAACATTATGGAAAGTAAAGTTTCTACCATAGCCAATCTATTTGAAGAGTCAAAAGAAGAGGATTCAATTGTAAATAAGATATATGTAAATAATTTTAGGAACCCTGTAAAAAATTCCCATTTTTATATATCTATAAAAATTATGGGTAAAATATCTCATTGTTTCCTAATTCATGGCGGGTTTGGTCCAAGTGTAATGTAAAAAATTGTCATGGAAGAGCTTGTCTTATCATGCACTAATCAAAATTCTAGAAGAATGCTCTCTTAAAACATTTTGCAGCAATCAAAAATAGGTGAAATCAAATATGTAACATTAGTTTTGTGTGCACATCCCGAGATAAGAACAACCCTCAACATCAAAGTAATCAATATGTCAGTGAGTAACTATTCAATTATTTTGGGAAGATATTGGCAAGCTTTAAATGGCAGATATATTTCACTTGATGAAACACATCTATATGTCCCTCAGAACGGAAATAACACTATAGTCCTTAGGAAAGGAACAATTTTACCATATATAGAGAGTGTTCCCCAACCTAATGTAAACTATCTCGAAGAATATTTGGGAGTGTACTCTATCTTTGTTGATGAGGGTGACACTATTCTTGAACCAATTGATCTTGATGAGTGGAACATGCATTTCGATGGCTCATGTTGAAACAAAGGTAATAGAGTTGCCATCATTATATATTCTCTTATAGGTAAAATCCACAATTTTTCTTATAGGTTATAATTTTCTTGCACAAACAATGTCCCCGAGTTCGAATCCTTATTTTTAGGTATAAAAAATGCATATAACCTTGGTTGTGACCACCTTACATTTTTTGGTGATTCTGAAATTGTTGTGAACCTTGTACGAAATATTTATTCGCCAAGCAATAAGTTTCTTAAACGCCATACCAAATTTGTTTGGATGCTCATTTCAAACCTATTATCATTTAACATCACTCATGTTAACAGGGAAATTAATTCAATGGCTAATAGGTTAGTTGTGTTTGCAGCGTCCCCTAGCCGATATATTTTGCCTGAAAGACTTGATTGTATGCTTCAATTTCCATATCGTACTCATATCCCTGATAACATAGAATCATGGAAGGTGTTCCCGAGTGATGAGTTCTTTTTCTCTTTCATACAAATTGAACAATTTAAACCCAAGGAAATCAAATCTATTGAATAGGAAAAATTTCCTAAAAGTTGGACTCCTCTCAAAAATTCATTTTCATCAAGTGATGTAGGAAAAAAATAAACACATAAAGAAGAGGAGTCAAAAAGGAAAGTTCGTGATACCATTTCCTCGAACCTTCAGACACTCGAATATCCAAATAACATTAAATTAGGTGCCCAATGTTCTGTTGAAGAAAAAATGAAATTCACATAACTACTATGTTAATTTCAAGATGTTTTTTCATGGTCATACAAGGATCTCCATGGGTTTTACCCTTCTCTCATACAACATTCCATTCCTGTTGGAAATACTGAGAAGGGGGTGAATCAATAGCAAGTAAATTTTTTAAAACTTTCAAAACTTCAATCAGATTACTTGTTACAAATTTTACTTCAAGCAAATTATGTATCCAATATATATCCAATTAGCAATGAAGAATGTCCAATGATAAATAAAGAGTGCTAGAAGAGATACACCATACACCATGCACAATAAACTTATGTGAAGAAATCATGAATTATTGTTGAAAGGAAGTAATGACTTCCAAAGGTAGCTACAAATTCAAAATATAAAGGGAGGGATAAACCTCAAAAAGGGAGGGTTGAACTCTCCATCCTTTCCCCTTCCCTCCACCAAAGAATATACGAGAGATAATAAAACTTTAAATTATCACCATCAACAAACCATCACATAGAACCTGATAATGCTTCTTGAGATTTCTTCCACTTATACAATTATTCACTTCTTGGAATACTTTGATCTTGTAGATAATATTACTCAATGTGTTTTCTGAAAATCCTCCAAGTTTCACTCCTTGAATTCTCCCAGAAAAGGAGTTATAGATAAAATGGTAGACCTTATTCAATTCTGGTTTATTCAGGAGAGAGAACTTGTACAGAATGCCCCATGCTAAATATTTAACATCATATTATGAAATTCATACACATGAAACTATAGCCCGTACTATTTCCAATGAAATTTGTCTCACTTAATTTGGATTCTCTATGAAGACGTTATGATTATTTTACCCGGAACACCTGTTTATGACTAGCTTTAGGACTAGTCAAAAACCGTATCTTTCACAGAGTGTATGTCCAAAATTATAGCAATTGTAGAACTGAAATTTTTACCACAAGTACCTAGGTCCTAGATATGTCTTCTCGATAGCCTCTAAATTGCACCATATGAATCATTCTAGGAATAACGTTATAGAAAAAATAGCAAGATGACATGTAAACAACATACCTTAGAACACATCACCAAAAGACTTCGTCCTCCCTTGAAATTCAGCCTTTGTTACATCATATTTCCTTAGAAATTCGACTTATATTTCCTTGTTCATTAATAAAATTGTGTGTGCTAAAAAATGAATGTATAATGAGATGTATTTGTACCCTTTATGTCACTTCCTTTTAACATTAGGGATGACATGTAGTTTCTACTTCAATTCACATTGTCATCTTCAAAAATTCATTTCTCCTCAATCGTGAGAATGCACGTGATGTGCCACATACAACTGGAAGCGGTATGAATTATACTATGCATACATGAGTTTTTTATATGCATGTGTAATTTCCTTCATGTCTATCTACTTTGATCAACTCTGGGGTCCAAAAGCGAATGGTTAGGGTTGAAATCAATGAAAACAACCAATCTTCCAAAAATATCCCCCTTTCTCATTGATGGCAACACTCATGATCACCCTATGATCATGATCCCAATTTATCTCCCCCTTTGACATCAATGGAAAAGGGTGGGGCTTCTCCCCTTGATTTCAATGGCATAAGGTGACCTTCTTCTTTGGGGTTTCTCCCCCTGAACATAGATCACTTAATAACACTTCATTTTTCTTTCCAGTCTTCTGGTCTTTTTATTCCTTCAATATAATTCTTTGTCTTCAATCTTATTTCTCTACTCTTGGTCTAGGATGTATATGTTACTCGGTCTTCTTGTTGTAGTTGCAACCAATCTTCCGGACTCTTCTTCTTTGATTTTGCATCTTCGTGAGTAAAATGTGAGAGTATATCCTTGATCACACATTTTATTAAAACTGAGGAGATTATGCTTCAAGTCTTCAACCAATAGGGCATTCTTCATTTTTTACATTTTTTCTTCCAATCTCTTGTACACATTTTCCAACTATTTTGGCATATGAGTCATCTCTAAATGCAACATTTCCACCCTTTCTCTTTAAGCTGATCAATTTTTCTTGATCCCTGGTCATGTGTGAAGAACATCCACTATCTATGTACCATTCATATTTTTCTTTACATTCTTTAGCGGTCAATGCTATTCGACAATCTTCATCATTTGTAATATTTTTCCTTCTCCATATAGTGGTTGTCATATGGACATTTGGTATAGGATTATCTTCCTTCATCTCTCTACAATCTCGTGCTTTGTGACCAAGATTATTGCACTTGTATCATACAATATTTTTATCCATTAATGGGTCAAATGTATTATAATTTATGTTGGCAGGCCTACGGACATTTCCATATCTACTATTTTCACCATTCATGTAACTTGTGTAGTTATTTATTTCATTGATTTGACAATTGATTTCCTTGTTTCCAAAATTTCCACAAGTATAACAATGTCCAAGAAAGAAATTTTGATACCTAGGAGTGAGTGATGTTCTTTGTGGTGTGGTCCATCTGGGTTCACTATCTACTCTTTTGTATTTTGCTTCATACTAAGTGAATCCTTTTTGGTTTCTGAAGGTAGGAGGTCTTCTTAGATATACTCTCTTCTGTAATCATTCCTTTTTTCTGACATCTTGGTCCACTTCTCATCAACTATCTGTGTCGATCTTTCTTCAAGATTTGTGTTGTCATTTGCATCTTCTTTGTATGAATTTTCACCCATGTATCCTAGATGTGTCAAGTATTTTGGAACTTGATAGTTTCTTAATATATTCCTTAATAAGACAAATTCTTGTTCAAGTTTCTCACAATCTTCTTATTTCTTCATCATCTGAACATTTCTTACTTCTTCTATTCTTCTAGCTTCCTCAAGTAGAGTCTTCAAGGAAATGGTTTCTTGTCTTAGTTTCTTAAAGTCTTATAATTGTTTCTTCAAGTTTTCAATTTTCATTTCACAATTACCCAATTCACTTCTTATTTTTATATGCATGTTTTTGAGCTTGTTATTTTCAATCTCAACATGAATCAATTTTTCAAAATTCTCATCTTCTTGTTGAACCATTTTTTCTTCTTCTATTTCAGAATTGTATTCATCAAATGGTGGAATACCATTTGGAATATTGTATTCCATTTCTTCTTAGGATCTTCCTTCCAGTGGTTAAACAGTACTAAAGGCAACCTGCTTTGATACCAACTATTGGAAATACCGAGAGGGGTGGTGAATCAGTATCAAGTACAATTTTTAACACTTCCAGAACTTCATTCCAATTACTTGTAACAACTTTTACTTCAAGAAAATTGTGTATATAATATATATCCAATGAGAAATGAATAATATCCAATGATCAATAAAGAGTACGAGAAGATATACAACATACACATGCACAATAAACTTATGTGAAGCAATCATGAATTATTGTTCAAAGGAAGTAATGACTTCCAAAGGTAGCTAAAGCTTCCAAATATAAAGGGAGGGATAAATATCCAAAAGGAATATACAATTATCTAATATAAAGAGAGGGTTGACCTCTCCATCCTTTCCCCTTCATTCCACCCATGAATATATTAAAGATAATAAAACTTTAAATTATCACCATCAAGCAATCATCACATAGAACTTGATAATGCTTCCGGAGACTTCTTCAACTTCTGCAATTATTCACTTCTTGGAATACTTTGATCCTATAGATAATATTACTCAATGCATTATTCTTTGAAACTCCTTGAAGTTTCACTCCTTGAATCCTCCCAGAAAAGGAGTTATAGAGAAAATGGTAGACCTTATTCAATTCTGGTTTATTCAAGAGAGCGAAATTGTACATAATTCCCCACGCTCAATATTTAACATCAGATTATGAAATTTGTACATGGTAAACTAAAACCCGTACTAATTCCAATGAAATTGGTCTCACTTCATTTGAATTCTCTATGAAGACGTTATGACTATTTTACCCAGAACACCTGTTTATGACTAGCTTCAGCACTAGTCAAAAACCCTATCTTCTAGAGAGTGTATCTCCAAACTTATAGTGACTATAGAGATGGAATTTTTACCATAGGTACCTAGATATGTCTTCTCAATAGCCTTTGAATTGCACCATATGAATCATTCTATAAATAAATTTAAAGAAAAAATGGTAAGATGACCTGTAAATAACATACCTTAGAACACGTCACCAAAAGAGTTCTTCCTCCCTTGAAATTTGACCTGCTTTACCTCATATTTCCTTATAAATTCGACTTATATCTCCTTTTTCATTAATAAACTTGTGTGTGTTAAAAAATGAATGTATAATGAGATGCATTTATACAATTTATGTCACTTCCTTTTAACATTAGGGCCGACATGTAGTTTTTTCTTCAATTCACATTGTCATCTTCAAGAATTCATTTCTCCTCAATTGTGAGGATCCATGTGACATGACACATACCACCGGAAGCAGAATGACTTATACTATCTATCCATGGGTTTTGTATCTATATGTGTAATTTCCTTCAAGTCTATCTACTTTTATCAACTATGGGGTCTAGAAGACAATGGCTAGAGTTGACATCAATGAAAACAACCAATCTTCCAACAATCCCCTCTTTTTTCATTGATGGAAACACTCATGCTCCCCCTATGATCATGATCCCAATTTCTCTCCCCCTTTGACATCAATGAAAAAGGGTGGGGCTGATCCCCCTGATTTCAATGACATAAGGTGACCTTCTTCTTTGGGGCTACTCCCCCTCAACATATAGCACTTAATAACACTTCATTTTTCTTTCCAGTCTTCTGGTCTTTTTCTTCCTTCAATATATTACATGTATCTTCAATCTTATTTATCTTCTCTTGGTATAGGATGTATATGTTACTTAGTCTTCTTGTTGCAGTTGAAACCAATCTTCCTGAACCTTCTTCTTGGACTTTTCATCTTCGTGAGTCAAACGTGAGAGTATATCCTTGATCACACATTTTACTAACACTGAGGAGATTATTCTTCAAGTGTTCAACCAATAGGACATTCTTCACTTTTATATTTTTGCATCCAAGTTGTACTACACATTTTCCAATTATTTTGGCATATGAGTCATCTACAAATGCAACATTTCCACCCTTTCTCTTCAAGTTGATGAATTTGTCTTGATCCCCGTTCATGTGTGAAGAACATCCACTGTCTATGTACCATTCATATTCTTCTTTACATTCTTCAGCAATCAATCATATTCAACAATCTTCATTGTTTGAAATCTCTTTCCTTCTCCATATTGTCGTTGGCATATGGACAATTGGCATAGGATTATGTTCCTTCATCTCTCTGTAATCACGTGCTTTGTGACCAAGATTATTGCACTTGTAGCATACAATATTTTGATCCATTAATCGGTCAAATGGATTATAATTTATGTTGACAGGTCTGTGAACATTTCAATATCTACAATTTGCACCACTCATGTATCTTGAGTAGTTAATTATTTCATTGATTCTAAAATAGATTGCCTTCTATCCAAAATTTCCACAACTATAACAATGTCCAAGAAATAAATTTTGATACCTAGGAGTAAGTGATGTTCTTTGTGCTGTGGTCAATATGGGTTCACGATCTATTCTTCTATAGTTTCCTTCATACTAAGTGAAGTATTTTTGGTTTATTAAGGTTTTTCTTGGATATTAATATCTTCTGTAATCATTCCTTCTTTCCAAAATCTTGGTCCACTTCTCATCAACTGTCTGTGTAGAGATTTCTTCAAGATTTTTGTTAGCATTTGTATCTTCTTTGTATGAATTTTCACCCATGCATCCAAGATGTGTTAAGTATTTTGGAACTTGAGAGTTTCTTAAGGTATTTCTTGATGATACAACTTCTTGTTCAAGTTTCTCACATTTTTCTTCTTTCTTCATCATCTAGACATTTCTTACTTCTTCTATTCTTATTGCTTCTTCGAGTAGAGTCTTCAAGGAAATGGTTTCTTGTCTTAGTTTCTCAAAGTATTATAATATTTTCTTCAAGATTTAAATTGTATTTTCACAACTACCCAATTCACTTCTTATTTTTATATGCATGTTTTTGGGCTTGTTATTTTCAATCTCAACATGAATCAATTTTTCAAAATTCTCATCTTCTTGTTAAACCATTTTTTCTTCTTCTATTTCATAATTGTATTCATCAAATGGTGGAATACCCTTTGGAATCTTGTCTTCCATTTCTTCTTAGGATATTCCTTAAAGTGGTAAAGTAATACTAAAGGCAACCTTCTTTGATACCAACTGTTTGAAATACTGAGAGGGGAGGTGAATCAGTATCAAGTACAATTTTTAACACTTTCAGAACTTCAATCAAATTACTTGTAACAACTTTTACTTCAAGCAAATTATGTATCCAATATATATCCAATGATAAATGAATAATATCCTATGATCAATAAATATTACTAGAAGAGATACATCATACACCATGCACACTAAACTTATGTGAAGCAATCATGAATTATTTTTCAAAGGAAGTAATGACTTCCAAAGGTAGATACAACTTCCAAATATAAAGGGAGGGATAAATATCCAAAAGGAAGATACAATTATCCAATATCAAAATAGGTTTGACCTCTCCATCCATACCTCTTCCATCGACCCATGAATATATGAAACATAATAAAACTTTAAACTATCACCATCAACCAGCCATCACATAGAACTTGATAATGCTTCCTGAGAGTTCTTCAACTTCTACAATTATTCACATCTTGGAATACTTTGATCCTGTAGATAATATTATTCAATGTATTCTTCTTTGAAACTCCTCAAAGTTTTACTCCTTGGATCCTCCTAGAAAAGGAGTTATAGATAAAATGGTAGACCTTATTCAATTATGGTTTATTCAAGAGAGCGAACTTGTACATAATTCCCCGCTCTCAATATTTAACATCAAATTATGAAATGTGTACATAGGAAACTAAATCCCATACTATTTCCAATGCAATTGGTCTAACTTCATTTTAATTATCAATGAAGACGTTATGATTGTTTTACTCGGAACACATGTTTATGACTAGCTCCAGGACTAGTCAAAAACCCTATCTTCCACAGAGTGTATCTTTAAAATTATAGTGACTATAGAGATGAAATTTTTACCACAGGTACCTATATATGTATTCCCAATAGCCTTTGCATTGCACCATTTGCATCATTCTATAACTAAATTTAAAGAAAAAATGGTAAGATGACCTGTAAATAACATACCTTAGAACACATCACCAAAAGACTTCTTCCTCCATTGAAATTCGGCCTTCTTTACTTCATATTTCCTTATAAATATGACTTATATCTCCTTGTTCATTAATAAACTTGTGCGTGTTAAAAAATAAATGTATAATGATATGTATTTATACCATTTATGTCACTTCCTTTTAACATTAGGTCCGACATGTAGTTTTTTCTTCAATTCACATTGTCATCTTCAAAAATTCATTTCTCCTCAATCATGAGGATCCACGTGACGTGACACATACCACCGAGAGCGACATGAATTATACTATACATCCATGGGTTTTTTATATGCATGTGTAATTTCCTTCATGTCTATCTACTTCGATCAACTATGGGGTCCAGAAGACAATGGCTAGAGTTGACATCAATGACAACAACCAATCTTCAAAAAATCCCTCCCTTTGTCATTGATGGCAACGCTCATGATCCCAATTTCTCTCCCCTTTTGAAATCAATGGAAAAGGGTGCAGCTGCTCCCCCTGATTTCAATGACATAAGGTGACCTTATTCTTTGGGGTTGCTCCCCCTCAACATATAGCACTTAATAACATTGCATTTTTCTTTCCAATCTTCTGGTCTTTTTCTTCCTTCAATATCTTACATGTGTCTTCAATATTATTTCTCTTCTCTTGGTATAGGATGTATATGTTACTTAGTCTTCTTGTTTCAGTTGCAACCAATCTTCCTGAACCTTCTTCTTGGACTTTTCATCTTCGTGAATCAAACATGAGAGTATATCCTTGATCACACATTTTACTAACATTGAGGAGATTATGCTTCAAGTGTTCAATCAATAGGACATTCTTCACTTTTAAATTTTTTCATCCAAGTTGTACTACACCTTTTCCAAGTATTTTGGAATATGATTCATATACAAATGCAATATTTCCACCCTTTATCTTCAAGCTGATGAATTTGTCTTGATCCTTGTTCATGTGTGAAGAACATCCACTGTCTATGTACCATTGATATTCTTCTTTAAATTCTTCAACGATCAATCCTATTCAAAAATATTCATTGTTTGGAATCTCATTCTTTCTCCATATTGTGGTTTGCATATGGAATTTTGGCATAGGATTATCTTCCTTCATCTCTCTGTAATCTCGTAATTTGTGACCAAGATTATTACACTTGTAGCATACAATATTTTGATCCATTAATGGGTCAGATGGAATATAATTTATGTTGACAGGTCTACAAACATTTCCATATCTACAATTTGCACCATTCATGTATCTTGCGTAGTTATTTATTTCATTTATTCTACAATTGATTGCGTTCTATTCAAAATTTCCACAAGTATAGAAATGACCAAGAAATAAATTTTGATACGTGGGATTAAGTGATGTTGTTTGTGGTATGGTCCATATGGGTTCATGATCTATTATTCTATAGTTTCCTTCATACTGAGTGAAGTCGTTTTGGTTTCATAAGGTAGGAGGTCTTTCTGGATATTCATCTCTTATGTAATCATTCCTGCTTTCTGAAATCTTGGTCCACTTCTCATCAACTCTGTGTGTGGAGATTTCTTCAAGATTTTTGTTAGCATCTGTATCTTCTTTGTATGAAGTTTCACCCATGCATCCAATATGTGTTAAGTATTTTGGAACTTGAGAGTTTCTTAAGGTATTCCTTAATGAGACAACTTCTTGTTCATGTTTCTCACAATTTTCTTCTTTCTTCATCATCTGGACATTTCTTACTTCTTCTATTCTTCTTTCTTCTTCGAGTAGAGTCTTCAAGGAAATGGTTTCTTGTCTTAGTTTCTCAAAGTCTTCTAATTGTCTCTTAAATATTTCAATTTTATTTTCACAACTACCCAATTCACTTTTTAGTTTTCTATGTGTGTTTTTGAGATTACTATTTTCAATCTCAACAAGTATCAATTTTTAAAAATTATCATCTTCTTGTTCAACCATTTTTTCTTCTTGTATTTCAGAATTTTATTCATCAAATGATGGAATCCCATTTGGATTTTTTTATTCCATTTCTTCTTAGGATATTTCTTCCAATGGTTAAACTATACTAACAACAACATGCTCTGATACCAATTGTTGGAAATATTGAGAGGGGGGGTGTAATGTACCTCTAATTACCATAAAAATAAATAAAAAAATGATTATTCTTTTATTTGTAATTATAGACTCTAAATCTAAAGACATATCTAACTCAAATTTGGATACAAGGAGATTAAGCACTTCTTTTTCCACATTAAAACTTACCAAAGATATTTCATAAGTGAATTTATAAACTTTACCTCCTCTTCAAAATTTTACTCCTTGAGATCCTAACAGTGTGTTATTATCCTAATCGCATAGGCTACACTCATGTCTAGATTAGACTAGACATACATATATATATATACCAAAGTGCCTAAGCAATGACTTACATATAAATGTCTAAAGTCAAAATACCCTTGTGCCAAAACATATTCATGCAACAATTTATATACCTATATATAACTTTGGTTGAATACATTGCGCCACCAATTATCTATGTAACCCTTTATACGTATGATCATACTTTTATCAATCCTATTTCACCATAAGGATTTTAAACACTAATCCTATATATACATAATCCATTGCCACAGATGTTGCGCCAACAAGGCCTACCGTGAGAGGAGTAATAAGAATGACCCTTCATAAATTTGGAGTGGCAAATGCGTTTCCTTCGAGTAAGGGTGGTAGTGAACTTAATGTGCTCCCTTCCATCAACGTAGACCTGAAACGCTTGAATACCAGGCGTGGAGACTATAGTTACGAATCCAGTTCTTGTCTCATCCCTTTAGGGACAACTATCATCCTATTTGAATAACGAACCCTAACGAAACTTAGAACCGAAAGGCTGAACTGTCTACCAATTCCATTTCCGTGGACTTAGGCGGGACTAACCTTGGGTACGGTAGAGGAGGTGTAATGACCCTTCTTCCAGATAATTTACGACGTACTGGAAACAACCTCTCAGGATTATCACAAGTTTAAAGTGTCCCTCCGAAGCCTTGCCACCTTTACCTAGCTACAATATTGATTTACGGATCACCATTAACATCTATGTACTAGGATATGGGATCTATAACTACCATTTTTCATTAGCCTTCTTTCGATATTGGCTCCGTGTGCTCCCTGTAACCAAGGTCGAGTTATCAAAACCTCTCTGTAACTACCCAATGCTGAAGTCATGGAATTTTTATCAAATCAAATGTATTGGACGAACCTCTATAATTGGGACTCCACATAATAAGGTGAGAGCTTTGGGTTAATGGTTTCTTTTTTTGAACTCTTTGTAGTTAAAAAATCCTTCTGGTTACTGAGTTGTTCGAAGAAAAGGTATCTCACCATTCTATAGCTTGAAGAAAGGAAAGGTTATGCATGACTCTGGTTTATTGCTCCTTTAATTTCAATCACTGCATTCTTTGTTGTCTTACTGTATACGCCATTCCTCTTAGGGTTTTAATAAAAATATCTCATTTATCCAAGGGAGGGTGGAGTCTCACAAAAAAAACCCTTCATGAAATATACAAGGCATCCTATAATCCCCCTCGTCTCTACCATGGTAATAACCAGTTGTTCAGTGTTGAAATAACAACTTCTGTGAATTCTGGCATGCCAAGGTAACTCTTTGATACCGATAAATCCCTTGACATTTCTCAAATTCTATTTATACTCTTCGTTGATCCTATGACTTGAAATTAGTAGCCAGTTTTTTTTGTATCAACCATTGAATTAATAATATATTCCCTGTAAAATGTTACTAGTGAGTCTATAAATCACCTATCAAGTAGCTCTTGTACCGTGTGGGAAGAAATAGGTTTAAGACGTCAATGAACAATACATTTTTCCGTTTCTTTTAAAAAGGTATTCTAGGATCCACAGTTGAATATGATTTTGGTATGAAAGAAATTCTGAAGGTTTAAAATACTCCATTCATATATATATATATATACTGTCTCTATATGAAGGGACTTAGTATAATTGCTTTCGTTATTCATTGGTTATTCCTACTCTGGAAAGTTTTATTATTTATTTAATTCATTTTCTCTTAAATTGATACACAACACTAATGATGGGCCATGTTTGATGTGAGGGTACCCATCAGTGAGCTATTGCCTCATCCATCCTCAGCCTGGAGAGACTCTCCAACAGGAGACAACAAGAAATGTCATGCGAGCCGGGGGTTGAAAGTTAATTACCATCTTTACATGATGTGTTAAAAGAAAACAATTATCATTCTGTTTCTACTTCTTCAAGTTTTCCCTTAAGTAAGATTCTCTAATCCTCATAAGATGAATTTTCCATTCTTTTTCGTATATGCAATGCCCTTGTATGTTCGCCCCCATACTCGATGCAAAAGGTATTTGAGTTCCCTTATGTACCCTTATGGAGTTTCGAACAATCATGGTTGCCGAAATTAAAAGAAGTCATGCAAAATCGATTTGCTCAGATTCCTATAGGATTCGGAAAAAGGGAAAAAATAAACTCCCAAAAGTAACTTGGGATTTGGTCTCGGTTGTTACAGTATAAATTTTGCAGTAATTTTCTTCTACACGATTATATTACTCGTTTGAGTAATGAATTATTTGTTAACCGATTATTACTCGGGTCTCATTATGCCCTAAATTTTAATTACCAAGGTTATCGTCTTGATGACGGGCCCTGTTTCAAATGCTAGAAAAAAAATGGATTGACTTAAGCTAGATCTATAATACTAGATTATTTATCTCATTTCAACATTCCTTATGATTATTACCAAAGTGTTTTAGATATGCAAATGCAATTAGTTAGATTGGACATAATGGTCTGAGTAAAGTTTTGACTTTGTAATTTTTCTTCCAAAATAATATATACATACCTGTACATTATTCATTGTTTAGGCTAAAGGGATGGCACAAGTTTTTAAATCATGTGTTATATGTACAAAATTGTATGGTTGTAAATGATTATTTGATCATTTACTTTATACAATTTGTGTTTCTTCAGTTGAGTCCTTTTTATCTTGTGTGTATGGAGAACATACGGAATAGAAAACTCTGCCAGCATGGAATTTATACTCTTGAACAACTATCTTCGAATTCTACTTATGCATTATCTTATAATGACTTAATTATATTATTGTAGTAAAACATAAGGAGTTCTAGACTCTTTATTCTAGTTGTGTCTTACATGAGAGGTAGTTGATTTATTATCGGTAGAGTTTGTGTGTTCAAATATGATGAAAAAAATCTTTGTATAAAAGAGTTTCCTATTCCTGTCAATAAATATTCTATAAATAAATCTATACACACTATTTCTGTAACTGTATCTATGTGCACTATATATATATATATATATATATATATATATATATTTTCTCCATCCAAATACTCATAAATAGATCTGTCTAATATTTCGATTTCAAAAATACATTTGCCTATAGATAAATCTATACTTTCAAGTTCATTTGCACATGGATGTCTCTGCTCTAAATTTTAATTCAGGAGGGGCCATCCCAAAATTTACCCCTTGATTATTAAACTTCATATAACGAACAAATACCATATGTGGAGGCTATTTCAACTTAGTACAAATAGATACATTATAACTGATACACAAATTCATTCAGAACAAAAGGGAGAAGATTAACATATCTGAATCAGTTCGCGAGAAGACAAAGGGAACAACCATGCTTCTCCCAACCATAGAACATGACAGTCGATTACTTGTCTGATTCACCCCCTAGCCTGACCATGAGTCCATGAGGGCAAATTTGAAATCTCCCCTTTAACAAGGTTTACTCTCTCTGTAGTCCTTGCCTTGCCTCACACTCAATATAGTGTTCATAACAACAAGTGTATAGTAGTTCTCTTCCCAACATACTAGGAAATGTCCTGCCTCCTAACTTATGCTATATATCCAACAAAACAAATCCTCTTTGCCTAGGTCTTTTTCCCTCCCTTGGAAATTTTCACAGATTTCTAAATCCCTAATTTTTAGGGGCTGCCAATGCCCAAATCCTTGATTTTCCACTTGTAATAATCAACCCATAGGTAGTTCCAACATGTTCCCCACTCATGGAGTCATGGTCAGCTAAATTTAACATGGTTGTTCCATTTCTCCTCCTGTAATAAATAAAACAATATTTTGTTTTCATACAAGTGTCATAGTCAAATAGTTATTTGGGTCAAATCGTGTCTCTGTCCAACAATCATAATGCTTAATTACAATTATTAAATTAGAAATTAGAAATTTCATAAATGGCAAAATTTTCCAAATTTTGAATTTACTAAAATGGAATAATTTTCTAACAAATTTTAAAATTTCAAAGTACTTTGTTTTTGGGGATGTCTATCCTTTCCCCCTTTAGTAAAACATTGTCCCCAATGTTGGTTCCTCTTGGAACATGATTGGATGGGATTTCCTCAAATCTCCCTCCAACTCTTAAGTGGCACCTGGGATAAAGTGCTTCCATTGCGCAGCACCTGTGACGACTCGGTTCAAAGTGAAGTAATTCTCTACACGGTCGAGGCCATAGGGGTTCCTTTGGAGATTATCCATACGGTTCCACCTGCATCAATTTCCAATTGATCATATGAGTAGGATCATGGGCATAATTTTTCAACAATGACACATGGAATATGTTATGAATTTTTAAATTAGATGGAAATGCAAGTTGGTATGCTACGGGTCCAATTCAAGCTTGTATCTCGAAGGGCCCAAAAAAAACCTGGGTTCTAGCTTGGCAAAATTATCCAACTTCAACAAGCTCTTTAAAGATTTGACCTTCAAATAAACATATTCTCCCACTTGAAATTCCAAGTGTCTTCTTTCTGATATGCATAGCTCTTCTATATGCATCACTTTTCAAGAAGTTCTATTGTACTTTTCCACTACCATACCTTCCATTTCTTGGAGCATCTCTGGTCAAACCATGAGTGTATCAACCCGAGGGTTGTCCCAACTAGTTGGAGTGTTACTTTCTCACCATGCACAATATCTCGAAGGGCTTAGTTTTAGGTGAGTTTGTGATCTGGATTATTCCCCATTATGAGCGGGAGCAAGATATAATAAATAAATGCAGGGATATTGCAGATATTCAATTATATAATAGAAATGTATGGAGATGCAACCATAAACGGATATCTGATACATGATTTCTATTAATTGAATGACGGTTGTAAAATCTGATGAAGGCTCAGCTAGAATGGTGGTGACTTATCTACGAGAAGAGATGTAGTGACTACTCACATTCATAGGAAGATGATCAAAATGAGGCTCCAAATTCCCTTTTAAAATTACTCATGAATTCAAAAAACCATATACATCCAAAAACCTAACCCTGGGAGATGAAGCGCAAAAGTCATGTGGGCTACGTTTGGGTAATTGGGCCCTCAAATTGTGAAGTTAAAAGCGCTAAAAATGAGTAAGTTGCTAACATTTGCCGGAAAATCGTATATATATACGGCTCTCCATCCAAATACTCATAAATAGATCTATACAATATTTCGATTTCAAAATACATTTGCCTATAGATAAATCTATACTTTCAAGTTCATTTGCACATGGATGTCTCTGCTCTAAATTTTAATTCAGGAGGGGCCATAAAAATTTACCCCTTGATTATTAAACTTCATATAACGAACAAATACCATATGTGGAGGCTATTTCAACTTAGTACAAATAGATACATCATATCAGATACACAAAATCATTCAAAACAAAGGAGGAAAATAGTCAAAAGATCGATTCGCTGGCGAAAGAGAGACAAAGGGAACAACCATGTTCCCAACGTAGAATAGGGTAGCCAAAATCACCTTTCCTGATTCACCCCCTAGCATCACCATGAATCCATGAGGGAAAAAATCCAGAACTCCTCCTTAGAAATAGTCCTTCAGTTTCAACAAATTCTCCTTGCCTCACACTCAATATAGTGTTCATAACAAATTTGAAATCTCCCCTTTAACAAGGTTTACTCTCTCTGTAGTCCTTGCCTTGCCTCACACTCAATATAGTGTTCATAACAACAAGTGTATAGTAGTTCTCTTCCCAACATACTAGGAAATGTCCTGCCTCCTAACTTATGCTATATATCCAACAAAACAAATCCTCTTTGCCTAGGTCTTTTTCCCTCCCTTGGAAATTTTCACAGATTTCTAAATCCCTAATTTTTAGGGGCTGCCAATGCCCAAATCCTTGATTTTCCACTTGTAATAATCAACCCATAGGTAGTTCCAACATGTTCCCCACTCATGGAGTCATGGTCAGCTAAATTTAACATGGTTGTTCCATTTCTCCTCCTGTAATAAATAAAACAATATTTTGTTTTCATACAAGTGTCATAGTCAAATAGTTAGTTGGGTCAAATCGTGTCTCTGTCCAACAATCATAATACTTAATTACAATTATTAAATTAGAAATTTGGAATTTTCATAAATGGCAAAAATTTTCCAAATTCGAATTTACTAAAAATGGAATAATTTTCTAACAAATTTTAAATTTCAAAAATACTTTATTTTGGGGATATCACATCCTTTCCCCCTTTAGTAAAACATTGCCCCCAGTGTTCGTTCCTTTCTTGTAACATGATTAGATGGAATTTCCTCAAATCTCCCTCCAACTCTTAAGTGGCCACCTCAGGGATAAAGTGCTTCCATTGCACCTTTACCTAAGCGACGACTCAGTTTCAAAGTGATAATTCTCTCTGGTCCAGAATATGCAAGGGTTCCGCCTGGAATTATCCTTCTGGTTCCACCTGCATCAAGTTCCAATTGATCATATGAGTAGGATCATGAACATAATTTTTCAACAATGACACATGGAATATGTTATGAATTTTTAAATTAGCTGGAAGTGCAAGTTGGTATGCTACGGGTCCAATTCAAGCTAGTATCTCGAAGGGCCCAAAAAACCTAGGTGCCAGTTTGGCATAGTTCTCGAGTTTGAGTGAACTCTTTCGAGTTTTAACCTTTAAGTACACATGATCCCCCACTTGAAATTCCAAGTGTCTTATTTTCTAGTCCGCATAACTTTTATGTCTGTCCTACGCCTCTTTCAAGTTCTATTGTACTTTTCTTACCATACCTTCCATTTCTTGGAGCATCTCTGGTCCAAACATAAGTCTGTCAACTGGGTTGTCCCAACTAATTGGAGTCGTACACTTTCTAACATACAATATCTCGAAGGGGCTTAGTTTAGCCGAAGTTTGTGATCTGGATTATTTTCAGCACGAAATGAGAGCAGAGATATAATAAAGAAATGCACAGAGATATTGCAGATATTCAATTATATAACAGAAATGTATCAGAGATGCAACCATAAACACAGATATACAGTAATACACGATTTCTATTAATCAGAGAAATGAACAGAGACTGTAAAAATACAGAGTGAAAGGCTCGCTAGAATGGTGGCATCTTATCTCTGAGAAGAGATGTGACGGCTACTCGCATTCGCAAGAAGATGGTTACAATGAGGCTCTAAAGGCCCCTTTTACAATAAACGGGAATGCCAAAAGTCCTAGACATCCAAAAACCTAACCCTAGGAGATGAAGCACCAAAAGTCATGTGGGCCCCGTTTGGGTAATTTAGGCCCTCAAAATGCCCCCAGAAGTTAAAAACTGCTAAAAATAGTAAATTACTAACATTGCCAGAAAATTGTTATGAACGAGCTGGAAAAGATGGGTGGCCACCGATATCTACTTGGATACAAAATTCACTCTTTGTATTGAATTGGAATTCCTAACCAACTAAATTGAGTTGGAATTCCTAACCAACAAAAAAACATGTACCAAGGCAATTTTAGTGTCTTCCTAACAAAGAAACTAAACTAGATCGATTTAGAGTTCATTTTTATTTCATTCCCATAAAGAGATGTGTATGAAAGAAAATTTTCTTATTTACTTATACACACATCATCTCCATTGACTTGAGTTGAATGGCATTGCCATTTCCTTCGCAATGTAGAGACAAGTATGAATGCCAAATTTTTGAGTTCCTTCCAAAGACAGAGCTTTAATTCGATTGAGATAAGTTGCATTGTTATTTTCTTCCAGTAAAATTACTTTTATGAAAGCTAATTTTATTACTACGTTTTAAAAAAAAGAACCTCAATGTCAAATGTCAATGCATTATGGCTCAATTCAGTTGAGGCTCTTTCTTTGCCTTTTAAGAATTCCAAGTGGATTGGGTGTCTTGAATTTACACATTCCTTTCTTAAAGAGAAAGAAGTAACTAGTTTTCTTATTACCTTCTAACATTGATTCACTATTTAGAGAAGTAAACGGAAAATAATGATTTACTTCATTTATAAGTAAAATCAAATTTAAAAAAATAAAAGTTATGTAGAAATTTTTTACATTTTATTTATTTATTTTTAAATAAATTTTTATTTACAAAATTAAAACAAATACAATATCAAATTTAAAATAAGTTTATCCAATATATATTATTATTTGAATTATAACAATTTCAGTGGATTTTTTTAATAGTTTTGATGATGGTATATTGATTTATTAATATTTTTTTGGTTCATTAGGATTGAAATATTATGATATATTAATTTATTAAGATTTTTTTTAATATCACATAGTAATTGGTTTATTAAAATTTTTTTTTTAATTATGAATGATATTAATTGAAATACATTTTTATTATGGTATATTAATTTATTAATATTTTTTTTAATATTACATGATAATTGATTTATTAATGTTTTTTTGTTTGTTATGAATGAAATCAATTTTGTTCAGGGTATCTTAATTTACTAATATTTGGTTAATATCAAATAATATTTGATTTATTAATATTTTTTTAGTTGGTTAGGAACGAAGTTGCTTTTTATCTTAGTATATTAATTTTTTAATATGATATAATGATTGATTTATTAATATTTTTTTGATTAGTTATGAATGAAGTCAATTTTGAATAATAAAAATATGGTGATCTTAGAAAGCTTTTCTTTATGCTTTTCGAGCACAGAAACAAAATTCTAAAGAATCATAATTAATCACTTATCCTCTTAAAATCCGATAGACCATTGTAGACATTAATCATCATCACCATCATCATTAAATTATTAACATTTTTCAATATCCCATAATAATTGATTTATTAATATTTTTGAGTGAATTATGAATGAAATCAATTTTAATAAGCCTAAATTAATTTATCAATATTTTTTTTAATATCACATAATGATTCTCTTTAGATAATTAAAGTTTTTTAATATATATATTTTTATAAATAAAATCAATTTTGATTCTGGTAACTTAATTTATTAATATTTGTTTTATAAGATAATAATTTATATTTTAATTTTTTTAATATTTTTTTGTTAATACTGAAATCAATTTTGATTATATTAATATTTTTTTAAGTATCAAGTGATGATCGATATTTAATATGATTGACATTTTATTATTTATTTTAGTAATCTCTTTTAAAACCTTAATTAATCGTGCTTAACTTTAAGTTCTTTATAAATAAGTATTTGGACTTCGTGATTTTTAAAAGTAGCTCGAGAATAAATCCTCGAAACCCGAAACTGCGAAAAGATTGATTATCCGATAATCGCTTTTAAGTTTTAATTAATCTTGTTTAAGTTTCGTTACTTCGGAAACTTAGACTTAAAATATTTTAGGATATGATGAATGGAAAACGTCCGAACTTTGAAGCACGAAGTTGTTAATTACCTTTTAACCGAGCTTAACTTAATTAATTAAGAGTTAATATTTCAGCGTTTTAATGCTTCATGGATCTGCGAGTTAGCTCTTTGTTGTATTTCTGAAAATTTGTCCCCGTAGTGACGTGTCGAAGATGGAATCATTCTAGATGACATGTCGATACCAGGGGGTGCCACGTGTTACTTAGAATCATATGAATCCTAAGTTGAAAAGGTCGGAAATGGATTCCATGTGTCAACCCAGGGAAGAATCAAAAGCTATGCGTGTACTATGACTCATGTCCTTTAAAGGTTTGTGGAAAAGTGATAATGGAAAATTTCGGGTTTTGAGACTTTAAACATGAATACCTATCGAAACACCTGAAGTGGGAAGTTTCAAAACAACCTTTAGTGATTTTACTCTTTAACAATGAGGAAGCTCCAAAACTCAGGGAAAAAGGGGATTGTTCGATCAACAGGAGAACTTTATCAATAGTGGATATCTTGTGCGGTTTATGACTAGAAGTAAATTTGATTTAATCATTTGAAAGTTAACTTCTGAGTTAATATTTAGTAAATATGAAGTTCAAGAAAATAAATCTTAAGGTTTAGGATTATATGTTTTCCAACATGCTCTAGGGGGCCAAATACTTTAGTAAGATTGGTCTGAGTTCTGCCTACCACCAAGTCCCAATAGAACATACATATGTATGGAAGATTGCCTTCAATTCAAAAGAAGGTATTTTTGAATGGTTGGTCATGCCCTTTGGTTTGACAAATGTTCCAACAACTTTTATGATGATGATGGATGATATCCTATGGCCTTTCACCAATACTTTTATAGTGGTGTATCTGGATGGCATCCTCATATACAACAAGACTTGTGTGGAACACTTGCAGCATATTCAACAGGTTCTGCACACCCTACGACAACACAAAATATATGAAAACTTGGAAAAATTCTCCTTCGACATGGAAAGGGTCCATTACTTAGGCTACATAATTTATTAGCATCGTGTGCATGTGGATCCAATCACGTTCTATGTCATCTGTGACTGACTAGCCCCAACCACACACAATGAGCTTCAGAGCTTCTTAGGCCTCACCAGTTTATATGTCAGGTTCATGTTGGGATTCTGTCATATTGCATCGACCCTCAACCAATTAACCAGGGGTGGCGGTAAGGAAAATTTTGTGTGGGGCATGTCCCAACAACAAGCGTTCGATGACTTGAAGCAATGTTCGTTCTCATTCCCAGTACTTTCATTACCATACCTACAACATCCCTTTGAGATCGAGACAGATGCTTTAGACTATGTTTTGGGCATCGTTATTACTCAACACGACCACCCCGTGGCATATCATAGTGAGACATTATCAGGAGATGTCCGTAAATACCCTACTTATGACTAAGAAATGTACTCCATTGTGCAAGCCTGCACAGAGACATTACATTCTATGGAAGGAGACAGTCATCCACAATGATCACAAGCCACTACAGTTCATGCAGGCCTAAGGAAAATTGTAGAATGACTACCATCAGAAGTGGTCCACATACTTACAGTACTTCCACCTCAACATCAAGTATAAAATAGGAAGTACTAATCAGGTTTTTGATTGCCTCGGTCGACCTCCATTCATGGCCCTCACCACGGTGCTAGACTCTTGCATCCATGAGACCTCTAGATGGATCCACCTCTATGATACATACCCTAACTTCTCCACCACCTACCAAATGTTGGGAAAAAACTCAATGGTCTCTAATTTCCATATTTAGGATGGGTTGTTGTGTCGTTTGGGCCATCTCTGCATTCCATCAAGAGAGCGTGCAAAACTAATTTGGGAACCTCACTACAGTCGGGTAGCAGGACGCTTTGGTGTTGAAAAGAAAGTGGCAGTTCTGTAAAAACATTTCTACTAGCCAAAACTTCGAGAGGACATCGACAAGTATATAAGTTCCTGCACCGCCTGTGCTATTGCCAAACCGACCACTAAGAAAAAGGGCCTGTACACCCCTCTGCCTACTCTTAACAAGTCATGGGAATCCATCTCAATGGACTACATGTCCGGCCTCTCATCCACCAAGAGGGGCAATGATTGTGTTTTTGTGGTTGTTGATCGCTTTTCCAAGATGGAAATTTTGGCTACCTGCAAGAAGAACATCACCATAGAAGCCACTAACAAGCTCTTCTTTGAATGCGTCTGGGTACACTTTGGGATACCACAAACCATTGTCTCATATCGGGATAGTGGGTTCCTTAGCACATTCTGGTTGAGCCTCTGGTAACTGCTCGATACCAAGCTCACCAAATCCACTTCCTTCCAACCCCAGACATATGGTCAAACTGAGGTCATCAATCGGATGATCATACATATCCTATGCATATGCAATTCCAATCACCCACTCACATGGGATAAGAGTCTTCCCTATGTCCATCATAGCTACAAACGAGCTCTGCATATCTCAATTGGCCATAGCCTCTTTTAGGTGGGGTTGGGATTCCAACCAATGGGCCCCATGGCTGTTGCACTACCCTTGGTGACCACCTCGACCGAATCGTCCTCTAATCCACCAGAGGCTGACAACACCACCCGGTTCATTGAGCAGATCCAACACATTTTCCAACAGGTTCAGGATATTTTACAGAACTCCAATGCCAAGTACAAGCAACACCATGATCAACATCGGGTGCCACATAAGTTTTGCCACATAAGTTTCAGGTGGGCGAAAACGTTTGGTTGCAATTGCAGAAATAATTCCTTACAGGGCCCCATCGAAAGATTCTCCCACTTTTGTATGGGCCATACACCATCACCAAGGTTGTGTGTGACAATTATTTTTCACTCAAAATTCCCCCTTTGCTTTTCCTGCACCCAGTCTTCAACGTAGATCTCCTTCGTTCATATTTCCCAGCATTATTGGACACCTAAGAGATAACAGAGCAGTTGAAACCAATAGAGTTCAACCCTGACTGCATGCAACAAACATATAATGATCATAATGTGGACAAACATATCAAGGGAACTCGACATCAAAGGATCCATCTTTATCGAGTTGTTAAAGAAAGGAATCTCCTGCACCAAGGCAAGTCGCTCACCTGGGGAAAAATTCAACAGAAATTTCTTCTTCTGATGGGGGAACTCAACGCAATGGAAACCATTTCCTCCTAAGGGGTGAGGATTGATCCATATGGATGTCGGTGGACTCCCACTTATTCCAATTGGTTCATTTTGGTAGTTTTCGAGTTGATAGTTGTTTTCCTAGTTTTCGGGTCGCTGACTTGTGGGGCCATTTTGAGACCCTAAACAACGTTTTTAGGGCTCACCATAGATAGAAAAAAAATGTGCATTCCTCGAATAGACATTTCCAATGGGATATCTTGCACCTAAAACAAAGATCGTATGAAAAAGTTACGACCCCAGGAAGTTGATGTACTAACTTACCCAAACGGGGTCCACATGACTTTTGTTGCTTCATCTCCTAGGGTTAGTTTTTGGATATATAGGGTTTTTGACATTCCTGTTTATTGTAAAAACACTTAGAAGCCTCATTTTAATCATCTTCTTTCTAATGAGAGTTGTTTTCACATCTCTTCTCAGAGATAAGCCACCACCATTCCAACAATATTGAGTTCCCCTGCATTTTACAATTTCAGCTTATTTCCTTATTGAATAGAAAAACAATTTTAATATATCTCTGTTATTCTGTGTTAAAAATATTTTAATAATGTGTATTCATTTCGTTATGCTCATAAAATATGGATCAGGATTCCCCCTGAGGAACCTCGACACCTGATTTCCATTCCTTCTCTAATTGAGAAGGCTTTATTTCCTACCTACATATCAATTGAGTCTTCCATTTTGGTTTCCTGTAGTAACATGATCGTTGATTTTTCTTTCTTCATTAAATATCTGACAACTTCATATTTAAATTTACTGTCGAGACCCCTGCAATTCCAAGATATTATTTTCATCATCATTTAGAGTTGGAGGATGGTTTTCTTCCCTGATGAGAGCCAATTTGATGATCTTTTTCTTGTTTTTGTTGGTCTTTTTTCCCATGTTTCTGAGTGAGACTTCTATTGAGTGTTATCTCCCCATTTCCTTTTCTTTGTTGGAATTCACCTCTCTTGATTCTTTGTTTGTTTTACTCCCAACTTTTTCCCCTATTTTTACTAATTCTGCTTCCTAATTTGTTTACTTATTTTTTCCTCTGGTATTAATTAGTTTTTGAGATTGATGTTGGATTCTTGTTTCTAATTCTTCCTTCGTATTTATCCTTCTTCTGACTCCTTGTCTTCCTCTATTTATTTTTGGATCACTTATTATTGTTCTTCTTTTTCCTGTTGGTTTTGTTATACTCTGGTTTCATCATTTTCATCCTGCATTTTTACCATAATTTGATAGGCATTGGAGTTTTCCACCATCTTCCTTTGCATCAATGGGTTGCTCTGTTTGGTCAGATTTTTTTTGGGACTAGGGTTGGGGAGATTATGATTGGGGGGATTTGATGGTTTTGGAGGGGGGTCGTGTTTTCTACGTGGTTTAGCAGAATTGAATTTTTTTTTTTTTTTCCATCCATCTTTAAGGGTATCTTGTTGTTTAGGGGGAGTTTGAGGCTACTTTGGATAGTCCCTCGAAAAATGACCATAATCGTGGTAGATTTTTCATTTGAAAGGGACGTTTTCATAGTCTATTTTTTGAAAATGGGACCAACCGTCTAGGATCAATTTTATGGCTTATAGAAGACCCTTTTCCGGGTATACTTCTACACATATTCGAGCATAGGAAAACATAGGGGTTTTCAGTTCTACGTTATCTATAAATTTTCCTAGTGTATTTACTATAGTTCATAGTATATCATCTCACCAACAATGGAGATGGAGTTGAGGAAGTTTGAACTAGACTAGGATTATTATTGGAATATCAACCTATGGATAGAAGTCTGGAGTCCATTTATCGAGATATATGTTGGATTACTAAGA
>SNQJ01S0109244.1:10200-29252 GCA_010110895.2 Picea sitchensis
TTTATCATCATTCATATTAAGCACACATATTAATTATTCAATTAAGAAATATATGATGAGCAAAAAAATCTTATGAACAAAATATTTTATCGTGGAACCCAATAGGGAAAACCACCAACTCTTTTCTCATTAATAAAACGTTCTTTTACAAAACTGTTTTCAAGCTACAACTTGATGGAGAGACATTCCCCAAATTTATTCAGCTACAACTGAAGAGATGTTTCCACACCCCATTTACCAACTACAACTGGAAGGATGCACCCACACCCTCATTCACCAACACCAACTGGTAGGAGACTTCGACCCCCTGTTTAGTCAACCACAACTGACAAGAAAGCACGAACTCCCTCTGTTCACCAACACCAACTGGTAGGAGGCTTCGATCCCCTGTTTAGTCAGCTACAACTGACAAGGAGGCTCCAACTCCCTCTGCAGGCACCAACCTACCCTTGCACCACCCAACGACCCTTATTTTATAATGCAATACAATCTCTTTTGTACTTCTTTGAATTTGACTCATACAACCATTGTTGTAATTTCTACTCGTTTTCTCCAACCTTTGCTTGTATGGTCTTCTATATCAAGTACTAGATTGCATACCTGCTGCTCTGTCTTCTTTTGTTCTTGATCTTCAATAAGACATTGACAGGTACCTTAGAACAAACAACTCTTCATCTTGGACTCTTCTCCTGTTCCTGATCTTCTAATATGAATCACAGAGACACTTTCTTCTCACCACTTTTTCTCATTTATATAATCTTCAAACGGGTGTGAAATTTAAAACATCATGTCCCTTTATTTGAACCATTGTACCTTTTCTTTTAAAATAATAATTAAACTTTAATTAATATCATTTTTTCTTTTTTTATTCTTTATTCATATTTTCATGATTTATTCTCTTTTAATCATGATCGTGTATCGGTTCATTTTTGTCATGAGTTGATCATACACATGGATCGACTCATTAAATTGTAATCATGTTACTAATGCGTTCTCAGTTCACCAACAAACTATATTCGATCATTTATTGATTCTCTGTATTGTTCTGGTGTAGCTCTCTGTCAAGTGAAATCTGTATGAGGCTCTCCCTTTAGACCATTTCATATGACCGTGCCATACAGAACCACAGGCTTTATCAACTATAGTAGTATCCCTTTAAAACTCTTATAGAATATGACCAACAACGGGGACCAGGTGCTGGACCAAATGCATGCTTTGAGCTCTTTATTTGATTCAATAGTCAGGATACGATCTTCTGGTGAGACAGATGGTTGTCATAATTTCGACACTTTTCCCTTCAAGTATTCCTGACTTCCAACTTCTCAAAACTCTTGATTGTGATATCACTGATATGATCAGACAGTTCACATCTATTTAGCAGAGATAGATCAACGGTCTACTTTAAACCTTAAGATGATCCTTTCTTTCCTTAATTTGATGGCCAGGACTTGATCAGGTGTTGAGATGGATGGATGACGAAATTTCAGGACTTCACCTATCGGGACTTCGAGATGTGGAACATGTCAAAACTCTTGAGTGTTGATTTCATGAAAGAGACCAACGGTTCGATCCTTTCTTAGATCGACGGCTCTCTACCTCTCCTGAGATTTCAAGAGTTAAATGACTCTCAAACCTTATCCCCCTTGCAGCTTCACTAGATCCAATGGAACGCGGCTATCGACACTTCTCCCTCTAGAGAATTCTACTGTCCATCTAGAACCCCGATGGATCTTCGAACATCTAATGACTGAGATCTATTTCGGATGATCAGATGCTCCTGATCTTATTTAAATTGCTGAAATCACTTGATGACTTGGCATGGGCCAAGTAGCTGCCACGTGTCACTCAGATTCATGATTTACATGTACCTGATCTGTTGATTCAAATTGACACTTGTCAATGTCTGACTATGCCACGTGTCCTTGATGACGTGGTTCGTTGGCCTACAACCCTGATCCAATGGTCCTCGTTGTGTGCTCCAAATCGACTATCCTTATATTATCACGATTTCTCATTTCAGCATTCTTGTGATGAAGGGTCTCGACACTCCATGTCACGATCACCAAAATAGATCTTGGCTGCACTAGATCCTTCCCTTCTCGTGAACATCGGTGGTGACCAGGTGCTTATCCACAAAGTTTTTCGTACTTCCGCACTTCGGGTATTCTGTCGTGAGTCTCTTTAACTCCTCCAACTCCCGGTATCCAAAATACCAAAATGGAGGCTAGCAATGCTAGCTCCTTCCTTAACCTCATCCTTCGACTACGTGACCACTATCTGTGACCAGGGGCCAAGACAAAGGAGTGCGTCGCAATTTCGCATATCGTGAACTCATGGTATGAGTTGCCTCACTCGAAGACCATGAAACTCCAAAAATGATTCATGATAGATCAACGGTCGACAACTTTCCTTGATCCAATGGTCTGGATCTAATCAGGACTTCGCATTTCGCGATGTCGGGAGTTAGAGCACCTCCCTTCTTCCGACTCATGATTTCCCGATATTTGATATTTCGATATCTTCTTACGTTGGATCGACGGTCCATGGCCCTCCATGATCCAATGGTCCATATCATATCGTGATTTTTCTTTTCACGATTTCATTCAACACTCTCTTTGAATTTCTTGATCTGTGAGTCAGCGAAATTCCAATTAATTTCCACGTGTCCTCTTGATCCAATGGATCAAATCATTTCACTGCTTTGGAGTGTTAACTAACTACTGGGCTTATCCTCATTGCATCTCCACTGGATCTGATGGTTGACAAGTATTCTTGAAGTAGATCAATGGTCACGATATTTCAATGGTCCTCAAGCCCATGGTCACACAAATGACCGATGTGCATTGTATTAGATGATCAACATGGTCAAACTCTTGATCGGATAGTTGTTGAGCTTCTCGTATTTTCTACGCAATGATCAATTGTTCAGTATTTTTATTGATCCAGATGACATCTACAGTCTATTCTTCCTCCATAGGTTTTTATCAACGAACCATGTTGATCCTATTGTGATAAAAAATAGACACGAAATACTTATGTACTTCTGAGATTTGATCTTCATACAATTCGCTTATGTTGTTCACTCCTCCTCGTGAGCTTACACTGTCTATATCTCCACACAATTTGACATATTCTACTGATTGATATACCTGTATCCAATTTTGATCGTTAGACTACTTGTTCGCTCTTCCTCCTGATCTTGGGTTATCGATCTCTGCATTTGCTATCTTCTTGCTGACTGATATACTATTGACATCAATGACAATGTCATATTTCATTTAACAACAGATCATCACTTCAACTATTGACATCAATGAAAATCTCATCTGATGTACTTCATCAATATAGATCATCACTTTGACTATTGACATCAATGACAATATTTCCAACAGAGTGATCCATATTTTTGGAGGTCCAAAATTTCTTTAGTGGGGAGGTGTGATCCAGGAGGATATAAAATGCCAAAAAATTGACAGTCTCACATTTTTATGAAAATAACTCCATTGCATAGAAATCGATGAAATATTTCCAACGCAATTTGAACAGGCTCAGATAGATGTCATATGATAAAGTTACAGTCTTCTAAAATTTCAGTCAAACATGAAAAAGGGGGTGCCACGTGGCATCAAAAAAATCATGACACATGGAAGTATAAAAGGATGACACGTGGTAGTATGACAGATTGAAAGGTGGTAGTAAGGATGACACGTGGAATATATGGTATTTATGTGGAAGGTAGGGTGGTGACATGGAATGTTGACAGGGTATGTGAATGTGTAGGCTATGTGGCGGTTACATGGAACAATCAGAGGTTGCCATGTGGCATCCTTTGATTCGCCAATGTTAGAATAAAGGCATCCAAAATTTTGTTAGATCGAAGAGAATCAAACCCTCGACCTCGATGAAAATGTTCCAATGTTCTAATCGTTGGACCAACGGTTGAAATTGAAATTGTAAAGAGAATTATTCTATTTAAATTTTATATTGTAAAAAATGCCAAAGTGGGGTGAGGTACACAGGTTTGACCCCGTGACCTCCGCCTTTATATGCGCCAACAACCAACCATCCCAACAATGGTGAGGTCAAACAGTGTAATCTTATTTAGTCAAATTTTAAATGCGAAACCAAATATTAAATGGTGGTGGGTGGGTTTGAATTGTCGACCCCTACTATACAAACACCACTACTTCACTGTTTTTCTAAGGAGAGTTCGGATGCCAAATTCCGGGCCACATTTATTTTATATGGAGTTTTGTGTTATGTAAAATCTCCTATGTATTAAATTTTTCAAGGTGTGATTTAGTGCATAGAAAACCCATGAATTCTTTATGAAAAGGGTTTTCATTTATGTGCTTTTGGAAAAGGAAAACATTGTGTGTTGAGGTTTTTGGGTGAGAGCTTCATGAGAGCATATTTTTGTAAAGGATTTTGGAGAAGTGTGTTGAGTCACCATTAACTCAGAGTGAGTTAATTTGGTGAGGTTGTATATTGCATCATTCAACATTTTTTAGAAACATATAGTGTTTATATTCAAAAGAATCATTTTTCTGAGGTGGTGTCGATTTTGATAGTTATACTTGTGTTTTAGAAACATATCAGAAGGTCATAAGTGGGAGTTGTCTTTAAGCATTTTTGAACATCAATAAAGAGGTCCCTCATTGGAAGCGAACCCAGAGACGTAGCCCACTATGTGTGAACTCCGTTATCAACTCGTGTAAAGTGTCTTGATTTTTGTTGTTATTATTTCTCTCAAGTTCAACATTGTTTTTTTTTCCACAAGGTATTTAATAGTTAATGAGTTTTGGATAAGTAAGCATATTCACATGATATTTGCAAATAGTCAAAGAGGTTCAAAATTACTAAATCTGGTTGGTTGTTAATGTATGATTGAGAACTAATTTGACATCAAAGGATTTTCAGATAAACCAAGATCAAAGGATATGGAAGGGTCCAGTTGTTTCTTAAATATGGAAGGGTTAAAAATTTTCCTGGATTTTAGGATTTTCAGATAAACCAAGATCAAAGGATATGGAAGGGTCCAGTTGTTTCAACATGGTATAAGGTAATTCTTCCTCGATTTTTTCATATTCTAGGTTCTCACTAGAACTCCTATGAGAAACCTCCTATATGTGAGGAAGATGAGTGATGTAGGTGTGAATACTATATTTGAAAAGGATATATATAATATGGTTTAAGGAGTTCAGATTGGAAAATTTTAAAAGATGTGGGTAAACACTATTACTGTCAATTTTTCATACAACTAATTTTAGATTTGAAAATTACTTCCAAGTGACCAAATAGTAAACCCTAGTTGTTATCACTAAACAATTTTACACTGAAATTATTGACTGCAAATTGTAGAAGTGGAAACATCAAGATCATAGATAAACCATCCATGCACTTGAGACACAAAATTTTCTCTTATGTAAATTCTCAAATTCATAAATCTCTTAGGCAAAAATCAACCCTGCCAAATATCACAAAATCACCAAAACTGAGGTCAACCCTAGTCCTTTGACAATAAAAAAAAATCAACAAATTACTCGGGATAAAATTCCAATTTTCAAACCTACTACAGGCCAATTGCACCTCATGTTGACATCATTCATACAATTGTTGAGGTCATCTTATAAGGATCTGTCAAACTACCTAGAAAATCACATGTGTGGACCTGTACGACAATCACACATGTGATTGTATGTACATATTCCATCCCATGAGTGTGACTGTACAGATTGTTTCTCCCACATGTGAAAACCTGTACACACCACTATACAATCTGCTCCACATGTAATACCTTATATATCCTCTTCTACTCACACATGTGGCCTCTATTGGATGAGAAAAAATAATCCTTCCTTGGATGAAAACCAAAACAAAATTCCCAAGAAGCCCTAGGCCATATTTTCCGAAATTGCATAATTTTCCTTGTTGAAATTTCCAAGCTCCTAGCACAAGTGTTCACTCATTTATTCGAACTCCACAATTTAACAAAGAGATTTGTCACAATCTCTCCTATCATTATATAAAAGTCTAATGAATGAGTTTATGAACCCCTTCGAAACTCAACATTAAATTAGAACATTTTATTTCTTCTCGTGCGTCTGACACACCAACACAAGCCCACAAATACCATCACCAAACCCATGAATCCATAGCTTTATCCCAACAGATTGTTCACTTAAAGGAAAGTGTAATATGGTGAGAATGAAGATTCCCACATTCCTCGAACCATGGATACTTGTGGGAATACCTCCCGATGATACAAAAGCATCAACAATCCCTCTTAGTGAGGGAGGTATTCCATCCTCCATTATTTGGACTATCTTTGTCTCCCACACTGGAAGTAGCTTTGTCTCTTGTATTGTATATTCTACCAAAACTTCACTCCAATCCTCCTGATTGGTTTCTCCCACTGTCACAAAAACAAAACCTTATATGGCATGGTCCCTCCTATGAATACACATTGCTCCTAAAATCCTCTTACTTATGAGCCTCCTACTTGGCTTCCTGAACCAATGAGTCGAGATTCCACTAAGTCTATACAACCTCTAGTTCCACATGCTCCCTCTGAACCCAAATAGATGGTGGAGGTATATCCTCCTTGTTCATTGTCAGTACGGTACTGCTAGCCATAGATCGCATAGGTTGGTCCTTCAACATGTACATGTTTCTCTCTCTAACACCAAGAACCACTATTTATATGAAGCTAGATCCTTTAGGCACAAATAACACATGTCCATCCTAGAAAAATACATGGTATCCCTTCTTCTCAATATCTAAGACTGAGAGCACACTCCTCCTGAGTTATGGTGCCCATAACACATTAGTCACCCTCAACATATCTCCTAAATCCAACTAGAATCATATTGTCCCAATTCCCTACATTGCATTCCTGGTCCCCAAAACAAGATCCACACACATTTTCTAATCAATCTATGTGATACTCTCGAACAAATCTCACATCCCTTTCATATGGCATGAGGCTCCACTATCCACCAACCAAGTACCATCACTAGATATTGTATCGAAAATGGAAGATAGTAGTAAGAACTCCCTCTGAATCCTATCTACAACCTCATCAACCTATGTTGTTGATGCTTATTGCTTCCTTCCCTTTCCCTTATCGTTTGGACACCGTGAAGCATAGTGAGCATACTCATGAAAAGAAAATCACTTGAAATTTCTAAGTTCCTTATTCCTCCTAGGCTCTAGAGATGAATCTCTCTCTGGAGAAACTCCTCCTCTACCCTTATGAGTATGGGAACCTAGGGCCTGGTTCTCATCATTATTTATCTTCTTCTTTCCATTCCTATACTCTAACCGAGCCTCCTCCTAGATACAATAATTCCATAGTCTATCAAATCCTGAAAAATATGCTCATGCACAAATCCCATGTAAAAATGGTTCCCAAGATTCGAGAATACATCCCAATGCTACACTCACCACCTCAGCATCCTCAACTGTCTCACAAATGGCTACAATTTTATCATGGATCTGAGAGATCCTCATAAGGTAACTAATGATTGTGTTTGAATTGGACATCTCAACAACTTGAAGCTAGTGCACCAAATGAAAATTTCAACATGTATTCTCTCTTTGTTACAGATCCACCAAATAATCATACATATCCTTGGCATAATTCTTCTCAGAATTGTGAGGAATTAGATGATCCTTCATAGATTCTAGCAACACCCACTTGGCCTTCACTTCCTTCTTCTTATGAGATGGAAATTTTCACAGATCAGCAGGAATTGGAACCACACCCTCAACATATTCTTTGAGGTCATTATATTCCAAGAGAAGAAGAAACCTAACCTTCCAAGCCCATAAAAAATGATCCCCTTCAACCTATCCTCAATATGCAAAGTGTTCACCATTGTGACCTACCCAAAACAATAACAAAAACAATTCTACAATTTTATTTTTTTTGTATCACCAACTGCAGCAGAAAATGTGTCTCAAGAGATGACTCCCTCTCTTCCTTCAAATCCTCAGCTCTGATTCCATGCCAAATTTTCATACAAATAATTTCATATCTGAAATTACTTCCAAGTGAACCAAACAGTAAACCCTATCTTTTATCACTGAAAATTATAACAGCGGAAAAAAAAAAAAAGATCAAAGATAAAGCATCCATGCATTTGGGACAAATTTTTTTATGTTCTATAAATTTTCAAATTAAAAGATATCTGAGAGAAAAATCATCCCTCACAGCTCTCACAAAATAACCAAAATTGATGACAACCCTAATCCTCTAAAAATAAAAGAAATCAACAAATTACTCGGGAAAAAATTCCAATTTTCAAACCTATTACAAGCAAACTATATGGCCCGCTAACATTAGTCATATGACTTTCGACATCAACCTGTATAGACTGGTCAAACTTCCAAGAAAATCACACGTGCATACCTATATGGTAGTCACACTTGTGATTGTACAAACCTATTTCATACCACACATTCGACTGTATGGACTACTGTTCCCATAAGTGAGAAACTATACAAACTACTGTACGATCTACTCCACATGTGTGGCCTTCTCTCTCTTCTTCTCCTCACACATGTGGCCTCTCTTGGATGAGAATACAAAATCCTTCCTTGGCCGAAAACAAAAATAGAATTCCCAAGAAACCCTAGGCCAGATTTTCGAAAATGGTATAAATTCCCTTGCTGAAATTTCCAAGCTCTCGGAACACATTCTCACTCACTTATGCTAACTCCATAATGTCATAATGATATTTTCCACAATCTCTCCTCTCCTTATATATAATTCTAATGAGGAAGTTTAGGAACTCCTTCTAAAATCAACATTAACTTAGAATATTATATTCCTTCTTCTAGGAGTGACATCCCAACACAAGCCCACAAATATCTTCACCAAACCCATGAAGCCCTAGCTTCATCCCAAGGGAAAAATTACAAAAACAAAAGTTTAATATGGTTCGAATGAATATTCCCAAATTTTTGGGACCATTGCTACTTATGTGAATACCTCTCAAAGCTACAAAAGCATCAACCCTCCCTCTTAGTGAGGGAGGTATTCCATCCTCCATCATTTGGAAGTATCTTTGTCTCTCACACTGGAAGTATATATGTCTCTTGTACTAGATCTTCTACCACAACTGCACTCCAATCCTACTAATCAGTTGCTCCCTCTGTCATGTAAAACAAACCCATTGTATGGAATGGTCCCTCCTGGGAAGACACACTGCTCCTAGAAGCCTCCCACTTTTGAGCCTCCTGTTTAGCTTCCTCAAACCATGATACCTCATTGTCGGTCTTGGAAGATTCCTCTCTCCCACCTGAACATGAGGGTAGACTCCCTTTGATCCCACTTACTCCCTCTAAGGTCAAACTCCCTCTGAATCTGTTGAATCCCTCTGAATTCATTCTTCCTCTGAGTCTATAAAACCTTTAGAGCCACTTGTTCCCTCTAAACCTTCATACTTGGTGGAGGTATATTCTTGATGTCCTCTGTGAGTCCACTACTACTAGCCATATCTCGCATAGGCTGGCCTTGCAACTTATACAAGTTGATATCTCTAACTCCAAGAACCATTGTTGATATGAATCTAGATGCTCTGGGAAAAATTTTTACATGTCCATCCCATAACAATACATGGTATCCCTTCTTCTCAATATTTGAGACTAATATCACACAACAAATTTACCGACTTAATGAGAACTGTGACCTCAAAATGAGAACTCTGGCCCAAAAAAATCATATTTTTGTATAAAAAAACATCAAAATCAACCCCCAAATCAACAATTGGTTCTATTGGTAGCACCATTTTTTTAAACGATGTCAAAATTACAACAGTTTTCAAACATGTCCTTCAAAAATCAGACAATAGCTCAGAAAAACCTTAAAATCGACACCTAAAGAAAAAGATGTTTTTGAATTTTTTTTTTTTAAACATTAAAATTTTAGATAAATTGAAATTGTATTTTTAGCACTTGGTACTATTAAAACCAAAACATCAAAATCAACCATTAAAATGATAAGTTCTGCTACTAGTAGCACCCATTCTAAAATTAGGGTATAAAAATGACACATTTTTATAAGGTGGTAAAAGAACTCATCATTCATGTAAACAAAATAATAAAATCAACCCTTAAATGCTTACTTTTTAAATCTTATTATCACTCAAAGCATAAGGTAATTCATAATGCCATGAAAATATCACAAAGCACAAGGTAATACATAATGCCATGAAAATATCACAAAGCACAAGGTAATACATAATGCCATGAAAATATCACTCAAAGCACAAGGTAATACATAATGCCATGATTTCTACCATGGCACTATGAGAAGAAAAGACATTATGAGAAGAATTGTTGGAAGTTGCATCCAGAATTGAAGCCAAAGTGGGTTTAGCAAACAAAGTGTAAAAACAAGACCATGACCATAGCTCAGGATCCTAGATAAGATTCTAAGGGTGAAACTAAGGTTACAACTATGGGAATCAAAGGTAAATATTTTGTTGCTAGTTTCAATTCATGTGCTTCTTCTGCAAATTATAAAGTAATCCCTAATGGAAGGAAAATAAATGAACTATTTCATTTACGAGTTAGCTCAAAGCACACTAAGATTGATACACTTGTTGATAGTGGATCAAAAGTAAATCTTATTTTAGATAAAGTTGTTAAGAATTTGGAATTGGAAACTAGGCCTCATCTGAAACTGTATCCTTTGGTTTAGATTTGTGATAATCCTCAGTTATAGGTAACTAAGAAATGTAAGTTATGGTTTGTAATCACATCCATTTTCATTGATGAGGTAGAGTTATATGTGGCTCCACTTGACATTTGTGGGATGGTCTTGGGATGTCCATACTTGTATGACAGGAAGGCCATTTTCTATAGGGAACATAACAAGTATCATATTTTCAAGGATGGGATTGAGTTCATTGTGAGAGATCATCAAATGAATACTAATTTGACTATTGTCACTACAGGGAACATGAAATTTCCAGTTAATGCTAGTATCCAAGATCCAGGTTTACAACCTATGACTGGAAGTAAAGTAGATCATTTGGTTGATATTGTTCTTGTTAAGAAGGACAAATATGTTGATGATTCATTCTATTTCTCATCTGTATATTCAATTTTGTTTCTCATTTTTATACTAGTAAGTGGAGTATGGTTGCTAGTAGCAACAATGACTAGAATTATTTGTGAATTTGAGGGAATAGTCAACTTGATAAACAATATTTTTTCAGTTTTCTTTATTGTTGGGATGAGTCATGTGCTCATTATCTAAGAAGGATCGATGGATAATATTAGAAAAGTAAGGAGACAATACCATCACTTGATTTATGAATGATCCAACCTTTTGGAGGTCCAAGATGGAGATCCAAGATGGAAATCCAAGATGGATTTCTAAGATGGATATCATTTTGAAGTGCATTTCAAGAAAGTGGATAAAGACCAGAAGAATGAGGAAAATGTATCATCCCTGAGTTACTAAGTGATCCATACTTTTGGAGGTCCAAAAGTTCTTCAATGGGGAGGTGTGATCCAGGAGGATATAGAATGCTAAAAAATTGACAGTCTCACATTTTTATGAAAATAACTCTATTGTGTAGAAATCGAGGAAATATTTCCAACGCAATTTGAATGGGCTCAGATAGATGTCATATGATAAATTTACAGTATTATAAAGTTTTGGTCAAACATGAAAAAGGGGGTGCCACGTGGCATAAAAAAAATCATGACACATGGAAACATAAAAAGATGACACGTGGTAGTATGACAGGTTGAAAGGTGGTAGTATGGATGACACATGGCATGTATGGTGTTGATGTGGAAGGTATGGTGGTGACGTGGCATGTTGACAGGGTATGTGAATGTGTAGGCTACGTGGTGGTGACATGGACCAATCAAAGGCTGCCATGTGGCATCCTTTGATTCACCAATGTTGGAATAAAGGCATCCAAAATTTTGTTATATCAAAGAGAATCAAACCCTTGACCTCGAAGAAAATGTTCCAATGGACTAACCATTGGACCAACAACTGAAATTGAAATTTTAACGAGAATTATTCTATTTAAAGTTTATGTTGTAACAAATGCAAAAGTAGGGTGAGGTCCACAAGTTTGACCCCGCGACCTCCGCTTGTATATGCGCCAACAACCAACCATCCACACAGTGGTGAGGTCAAATGAAATAATCTTAAATTCCAACCAAATATTAAATGGGGTCGGGTGGTTTGAATCGTCGACCCCTACTATACAAACACCACTACTTCACCATTGTGCCAAGGAGAGTTCGGATGCCAAAGTCTTGGGCCACATTTCTTTTATATGGAGATTTGTGTTATGTAAAATCTCCTATGTATTAAAGTTTTCAAGGTGTGATTTAGTGCATAGAAAACCCATGAATGATTTTATGAAAAGGGTGTTCATTTATGTGCTTTTGGAAAAGGAAAACATTATGTGTTGAGGTTTTGGGGTGAGAGCTTCATGAGAGCATATTTTTGTAAAGGATTTTGGATAAGTGTGTTGAGTTGCCATTAACTCAGAGTGAGTTAGTTTGGTGAGGTTGTATATTGCATCATTGAGCATTTTTTAGAAACATATAGTGTTTTTATTCAAAAAAATCATTTTTCTGAGGTGGTGTTGATTTTGATAGTTATACTTGTGTTTGAGAAGCATATCAGAAGGTCATAAGTGGGAGTTGTATTTAAGCATTTTTGAACATCAATAAAGATGTCCCTCATTGGAATCAAACCCAGAGACGTAGCCCAATATGGGTGAAATCCATTATCAACTCGTGTAAAGTGCCTTGATTTTTGTTGTTATTATATCTCTCAAGTTCAACATTGTTTTTTTTTTCCACAAGTTATTTAATAGTTGATGAGTGTTGGATAAGTAAGCATATTCACATGATATTTGCAAATAGTCAAAGAGGGTCAAAATCACTGAATCTAGTTGGTTGTTAATGTATGCTTGAGAACTAATTTGACATCTAAGGATTTTCGGATAAACCAAGATCAAAGGATATGGAAGGGTCTAGTTGTTTCTTAAATATGGAAGGGTTAAAACTTTTCTTGGAATTTTTCATATTCTAGGTTTCACTAGAAACCTTCTATATGTGAGGAAGTTGAGTGATGTAGCTGTGAATACTATATTTGAAAACGATATCTATAATATGGTTTAAGGAGTTCGGATTGGAAAATTATAAAAGATGTGGGTAAACACTATTACTGTCAATTTTTCATACAACTAATTTTAGATTTGAAAATTACTTCCAAGTGACCAAATAGTAAACCCTAGTCGTTATCACTAAACAATTTTACACTGAAATTATTGACTGAAAATTGTAGCAGTGGAAACATCAAGATCATAGATAAACCATACATGCACTTGAGACACAAACGTTTCTCTTATATAAATTCTCAAATTCATAAATCTCTTAGGGAAAAATCAACCTTCCCAACTGTCACAAAATCATCAAAACTGAGGTCAAGCCTAGTCATTTGAAACTAAAAAAAAAAAATCAACAAATTACTCGGGATAAAATTCCAATTTTCAAACCTACTATAGGCCAATTGCACCTCATTTTGGTGTCATTCATACAACTATCGATGTCATCCTATGAGAACCTGTCAAACTACCTAGAAAATAACATGTGTGGACCTGTACAACAACCACACATGTGGTTGTACGTACATTTTCCATCCCATGCGTGTGAATACACATATTGTTTATCCCACATGTGTAAACCTATACACACAACTATACAATTTCTCCACATGTGAGACCTTATATATCGTATTCTACTCACACATGTGGCCTCTATTGGATGAGAAAAAATAAGCCTTCCTTGGATGAAAACCAAAACAAAATTCCCAAGAAGCCCTAGGCCAGATTCTCGGAAATTGCATAATTTTCCTTGTTGAAATTTCCAAGCTCCTAGCACAAGTGTTCACTCACTTATTCTAACTCCATAATTTAACAAAGAGATTTGTCATAATCTCTCCTATCCTTATATAGAAGTCTAATGAGTGATTTTATTAACCCCTTATAAACTCAACATTAAATTAGAACATTTTATTTCTTCTCATGTGACTGGCACCCCAACACATGCCCACAAATTCAGTCACCAAACCCATGAAGCCCTAGCTTTATCCCAATGGATTTTTCACTTAAAGGAAAGTGTAATATGCTGACAACGAAGATTCCCACATTCCTGGAACCATGGATACTTGTGGGAATACCTGCTAAAGATACAAAAGCATCAAAACTCCCTCTTAGTGATGGAGGTATTCCATCCTCCGTTATTTGGACTCTCTTTGTCTCCCACACTGGAAGTATCTTTGTCTCTTGTATTGTATCTTCTACCAAAACTTTGCTCCAATTCTCCTAATTGGTTTCTCCCACTGCCATAGAAACAAAACCTTATGTATGGCATGGTCCCTCCTATGAAGACACACTGCTCCTCTTGCTTGGCTTCCTGAACCAATGATTCCTTTTTGTCAGTCTTAGAAGATGCCTCTCTCCCAACTGAACCTGAGGGTAGACTCCCTTTAAATGGTTTATTCTCCATCTTAGTCCACTAACTCCCTCTGATGTCAAAATCCCTCTAAAGTCGAGCTTCCATCGAGTCTATACAACCTCTAGTGCCACCTACTCCCTCTGAACCTGAATAGATGGTGGAGGTATCTCCTCCTTGTTCATTTTTAGTATGGTATTGCTAGCCATAGATCACATAGGTTTTTACCTTCAACATGTACATGTTTCTATCTCTAACACCAACAACCATTTTTGATAGAAGATAGATCCTTTAGGCACAAACAACACATGTCCATCCTGGAAAAATACATGGTATCCCTTCTTCTCAATATCTGAGACTGAGAGCACACTCCTACTGATTTATGGCACCCATAACACATTAGTCACCCTAAACATCTCTTCTGAATCCAACTTGAATCATATTGTCCCAATTTCGTACATTGCATTCCTAGTCCCCATACCAAGACCCACACACATTTCCGAATCAGTCTCCGTGATACTCTCGAACAACTCACGTGTCCCTTTCATATGGCATGAGGCTCCACTATCCACCAACCAAGTACCATCACTAGAGATTGTATTGGAAAGGTAAGATACTAGTAAGAACTCCCTCTGAATCCTACCTGCAACCCCATCAACCTATTTTGTTGATGCTTATTGCTTCCTTCCCTTTCCCTTCTCGTTTGGACACTGTGAAGCATAGTGAGCATACTCATGAAAAGAAAATCACTTGAAGATTCTAAGGTCCTTATTCCTCCTAGGATCTGGAGATGAATCTCTCTCTGGAGAAACTCCTCCTCTACCCTTCCTAGTATGGGAATCTAGGGCCTGATTCTCATCATTATTTCTCTTCTTCTTGCCATTCCTATACTCTAACCGAGCCTCCTCCTAAATACAATCATTCCATAGTCTATCAAATTCTGAAAAACTACTCTCATGCACAAATCCCATGTAAACATGGTTCCCAAGATCCGAGAATACATCCCAATGCTACGCTCACCAACTGAGAATCCTCAACTGTCTCACAAATGGCTACAAGTTGATCATGGATTTGAGTGATCCTCATAAGGTAACTAACGACTATGTCTGAATTGGACATCTCAAAAACTTAAAGTTGGTGCATCAAATGAAAATTTCAATGTGTATTCTCGCTTTGGTACAGATCCACCAAAGTATCATACATCTCCTTGGCATAATTCTTCTCAGAATTGTGAGGAATCAAATGATCCTTCATAGATTCTAGCAACACCCGCTTGGCCTTCACTTCCTTCTTCTTATGAGATGCCAATTCTTGTAGATTAGCAAGAATTTGAACCACACCCTCAACATATTCTTTGAGTTCATTATATTCCAAGAGAAGGAGAACTCTAGCCTTCCAAGCCCATAAAAAATGATCCCCTTCAACCTTTCCTCAATATGCAAAGTTTTCACCATTGTGACCTACCCAAAACAAGAACAAAAACAATTCTACAACATTTTTTTTGTATCACCAACTGTAGCAGAAAATGTGTCTCAAGAGATGAATCCCTCTCTTCCCTCAAATCCTCAGCTCTAATTCCATGCCAATTTTTCATACAAATAATTTCATAACTGAAGTTACTTCCAAGTGAACCAAACAGTAAACCCTATCTTTTTTCACTGAAAAATTCTACACTGAAATTATTGACTGAAAATTATAACAGCGGAAAAAACAAGATCAAGGATGAAGAATCCATGCATTTGAGACACAAAATTTTATGTTCTATAAATTTTCAAATTAAAAAATACTTGAGGGAAAAATCATCCCTCACAACTCTCACAAAATAACCAAAACTGATGACAACCCTAACCCTCTAAAAATAAAATAAATCAACAAATTACTGGGGAAAAAATTCCAATTTGCAAACTTGTTACAGGCCAACTGCATGGCATGCTAACAATAGTCATATGAATTTAGACATCAACCTATACAGACTTGTCAAACTTCCAAGAAAATCACACGTGCAGACCTATATGGTAGTCACACCTGTGATTGCACAAACCTATTCCATACCACACATTCAACTGTATGGACTACTATTCCCACATGTGCAAAACTGTACAAACTAAAGTATGATCTACTCCACATGTGTGGCCTTCTATCTCCTCTTCTCCTCACACGTGTGGCCTCTCTTGGATGAGAATACGAAATCCTTCCTTGGCTGAAAATAAAAAATGAATTCCCAAGAAACCCTAGGCCAGATTTTCCAAAATTGTAGAATTTCCCTTGCTAAAATTTCCAAGCTCTTAGAAAAAATTCTCACTCACTTATGCTAACTCCATAATGTCAAAATGATATTTGTCACAATCTCTCCTCTCCTTACATATAATTCTAATGAGTGAGTTTAGGAATCCCTTCTAAACTCAACATTAAATTAGAATATTTTATTCCTTCTTCTAGGTGTGACATCCCAACACAAGCCCACAAAGCTCTTCACCAAACCCATGAAGCTCTAGCTTCATCCCAAGGGAATAATTACCAAAAAAAAAGTTTAATATGGTTCGAACAAAGATTTCAAAATTTTTGGCACCATCGATACTTGTGTGAATACCTCTCAAAGCTACAAAAGCATCAACCCTCCCTCTTAGTGAGGGAGGTATTCCACCCTCCATCATTTGGAAGTATATTTGTCTCTCACACTGGAAGTATATATTTCTCTTGTACTAGATATGCTACCACAACTACACTTCAATCCTACTAATTGGTTGCTCCTAGAATCCGCCCACATTTGAGCCTCTATTTAGCTTTCTCAACCCATGATACTTCATTGTCAGTCTTGGAAGATGCCTCACTCCCACCTAAACTCGAGGGTAGACTCCCTCTGAGGTTTGACTCCCTTTGAGCCCACTTACTCCCTCTAAGGTCAGACTCCCTATGAATCTGTTGAATCCCTCTGAAGTCATGCTTCCTCCGAGTCTATAAAATCTATGGTGCCACTTGTTCCCTCTAAACCTTCATAGTTGGTGGAGGTATATTCTCAATGTCCTATGTGAGTCCACTACTACTAGCCATATCTCGCATAGTTTGGCCTTGCAACTTATACAAGTTGATCTCTCTAACTCCAAGAACCATTGTTTATATGAATCTAGATCCTCTGGGAAAAAATAACACATGTCCATCCCGGAAAAATAGATGGTATCCCTTCTTCTCAATCTTTGAGACTAAGAACACACAACAAAGTTACCGACTTAATGAGAACTGTGACCTCAAAACGAGAACTTTGACCCAAAAAAATCATTTTTTTGTATAAAAAAACATCAAAATCAACCCCCAAATAAACAATTGGTGTATCGGTAGCACCATTTTTTTAAATGAGGTCAAAATTACAACATTTTTCAAACACAGTCTTCAAAAATTAGACAATAGCTCAGAAAAATGTTAAAATCAACACCTAAAAAAAAGATGTTTTTGAATTTTTTTTTTCAAAACATTAAAATTTTAGAAAAATTGAAATCGTATTTTTAGCACTTGGTACTATTAAAACCAAAAACTCAAAATCAACCATCAAAATGAAAAGTAATGCTACCGATAGCAGCCATTCCAAAATTAGGGTATGAAAATGACACATTTGTATAAGGTGGTAAAAGAACTCATCATTAGTGTAAACAAAATCATAAAATCAACCCTTAAATGCTTACTTTTTAAATCTTATAATCACTCAAAGCACAAGGTAATACATAATTCCATGAAAATATCACAATATAATTTAAAAATTCAATGTCACCTTTTAATAATTTTTTTACTTTTAATAATAAAAAAATTAAATACAAGTTACATTGAATGAAACATAAATTATTTCTTAAAAGTATTGTTATATTGTCCATATTCATAACATATGAGCTAAGAAATTTTATTATATTATCCATAATCAAAACATATAATTCATAAAACATAAAAAAATATTCATAACTTCAGTAAGATCATATGTAAGTTTAATGCTCATTTGTAGTTACCATACAAACATTATATGGATAAAAAATACATAAAATGTTTCATACACTTATTCAAATTGACTCATGGTTTCTGAAATACCATAAGAGTCTACATTGTCTTTAGATGAATGATTGGATGAAGATGTAGATGACCCATACTCTTCTCTATTGTCAATGAATGCACCAGTTGAGTCTACATGCATGCCCAACATTTCAGATGTCAAATGCCTTTTATATCTACGACTAGGTTCGACAAACTCCCATATTGCATTTATTTCTTGTGGCAACAACCTCTTGATAATCTTTGTTGTCTTGGAGTGAAGAGTTCCCCTCTTTGTCAAATTGAAGTCATAATAAGTATGTCAACGTCATCTAATTTTAAGAGGTTGGTGCAACGACGAGTTGTATTTTGACCCTTTATTTTTCTCTTTCTATTGACATGTTTCCCAACCACCATATTGTTAATGTTTATGCCGTTATTATAGTTCTTTGTATTTCAATAGATAAGAGCATCATAAGAACAAGATCACTGAGAAATACACATTCACAAGAGACACAACATTTATCTTGGGAAACCCT
>SNQJ01S0109244.1:29262-42307 GCA_010110895.2 Picea sitchensis
ATTTCTTTCAACACCTTCATCATATCCTTTGTACAAGTTGTATATTTCCCTCCTTGAGAAATTATCTACAATATGTATTGTGTCTATATCTGACATACACTCTCCATGTTTTGAAAAGAAATCACGCATCCATGACAATGTAGTGTTTTTCAATGACCCACTCTCTCGTCCATGATGTACCTTTGAATAAAATGAAGGATCTTTTTATAACCTTGTCTGGATTCTTGATAGATGAATATTACCAATTGAGTGAATTTTTTTGAAATCCTTTATGTAAAGTAAAATATTCCCAATGTGATACTCATATCCTATATTGGTGGATATCATGCACCCCTCAAATATGAATTTTGCATGCTCTTATTCATTGAAAAATATGTCTTCCTTTTATTCAAGGCATACATGTATTCCATGCTTTTCAAACAATTATTTTGACAACATTAACTTGAAATCAATTCACTTATGGAAATTGATTTAATGGGAAATTATTTCATAGACCTTGTATAACTAGAATGATTTGGATTGATATAAAAAGGTCTAGTCCTGGTCCTAGAAACAATGTTTATTTGCAATGTCTTCACTATTTCATCATCCTCACTAGAAGGAGTTTCCTTATCACCAGAAGGAATATCAAGCATAACATTGTCAAGAGACTAAACTAGAGAATGTCAATGACCTTGATTTGTTGTAGTTGAATGATTGAGGACACGATATTCATTCTTATGTCCATCATCTTCATTGATAATATCGTTCATGAGAGGAATATAAAATTCAGTAGAAACATGATTACCGTCTTCACCAATGTCATTATATATTCCATGAAAATATTCACTTGAAGGAAAATCATCATCACCCATAGGAGTGTCAATGCCACTAATATTCTCACTTGGAGAAATTTTTCCATCATCGTCATCGGTACCTTGAAAATCCTCATTTCGAGGAAAATCATCATCAACATTGTGTCCACCATTGACATAATCATCTTTACTGCTTTCAAAATCCCCACTTGAGTGAAACTGTTCTGTATCCTGATTAGTGCCTTGAAAATCTTCATCAGTATCTTGAAAATCCTCACTTGGAGTAAAATCAACATCATCAACATTGTTGCATCTTAATTTATCACTCGAGAAAGAGTGTCCACCAATGCCGTAATCATAGTCACTACTTTGAAAATCCCCACTTGAGGGATATTCTTCATCATCCTCATTACTGTCTTGAAAATCATCACTTGGAGGAAAATATTCATTATCCTCATCAGTGCCTTGAAAATCCTCACATGGAAGAAAATCATCATCACCAACATTGCTTTCTTTAAATTCGTCATTCTAGAAAGATTGTCTAGCATTTCCATAATCATCATCATTACTTTTAAAATCCCCACTTGGGGGGAATTCTTTATCATCCTCATTTGTTCCTTGGAAATCCTCACTTCGAGGAAAATCTTCATCAATACCTTCAAAATCCTCACTTGGAGGAAATTCATCATCACCGACATTGTTGTCTTTAAATTCCCCAGTCGAGAAAGAGTGTCCACCATTTTCATAATCATATTTAGTGCTTTTAAAATTTCAACTTGAGGGAAATTCTTCATCATATTTATTGATTCCTTGGAAATTTTCATTGGTACCTTGAAACTCCTCACTTGGAGGAAAATTTTCATTCCAATCATTTAAACGTTGATCATAGTCTCCACTTTGACCTACAATTTGATTATTTTCATTACTATTAACCTGCTAAATAGATTTATCACCATCACATTCCTCCTCTTCATCATCGATGCCTTCAAAGTCCTCTGATTTAGGACTTTCATGGGGAACATGTTGAATAAAATTTCTTGCACTATGATCAAACTTCTGACTAGATGAGAAATATGATGCCTCATTTTCATTACAAGCATTCCTATCACATTTTCTAGTCTTAATAGAAGATGCATGTGAACAATTTGTTGATGTCTCAAAAATAAAATCTTTTTTATTTGACGAAGCCATCCCTTCTCTCTAAAAAAATAGAATGATACAAATGTTCACCCTCCCAATGACATTCTTATAACTTGTAGAATGATCTTTTCCCTCTAAATCTCCCCTCCCAAAATAAATTTCCCTCCAAAATTTCACCCCGAAATATTCCCTCCAAAATTCCCCCCTAAAATTTTTCCCTCCAAAAATTCCCCCACAATTTGTTCCCTTTATTATTTTCACTTAAAAATAAAAAAACAACTTGTACTCTTTTATTTCATTATTTACATGTTAAATACAATATTTCTCATGTTTATTTATTTATGCCACATTCATTAAACATACCAATGATCCATACAATTTTAGGTATATATGTAGATAATATACCTAATTTTTATTTATCCCACATTTGTTATACTAAGAGTAATTTATATAATCTGTGTTATATATACACAATCTTGTTTTATTTTTTTACATTGTGTGATATCTTGGACAATATTCGCTAAAGGATTTGGAGAAAGCTACAAGGATAAACATCGAGAAGACATATGAGGAGAATCTAGCATTTCAGAGATTAATTATTTTATTTATCCCACATTCATTAAACATACCAATGATCCATATAATTTTAGGTATATATGTAGGCAATACACCTATTTTTTATTTATCCCACATTTGTTATACTAAGAGTAATTTATATCATCTATGTTATATATACATAGTCGTGTTTTATCCGTTTACATTGTGTGATATCTTTGGGTAATATTCGTTAAAGGATTTGGAGCAAGCTATAAGGGATAAATATTGAGAAGACATATGAGGAGAATCTAGCATTTCAGAGGTTAGTTATTTTTTAAATTCTTACCATTTACCAAAACAACAATTATAAGATCATCTTTGAATCACATAATAATTTTTCATGCGGAAATTAAAAAATCTTAAATTGTTTTAGATGTTTTCTATTTTTTTCTAAAAAAATACCAACTTTTTTAAAAAATTGAGACTTTCTACAAAAATATTTAACAAAATCCTTAAGATTTTTTGAAAAAGAAACAGAAAAAAAAGGTCAATTTTAGGTATAGTTTTGTAAAACAAATTAGTTTTTTATTGCTTTTTACTTAATTTTTTTTAGTTTTGGCCCATGGTGGTTACTAGGCAATGCTTGGGACTTGGTTGTAGGGGAAAGGGTGATGTCATACATCACCCCATCCTTCATCCCCATGGATAATGCACGGTCCCATGCCCTCAGGAGCGCCCGGGGCTTGACCGTGGGGGATGGGGAAATGTCAGGCATCACCCCAACCCCCTCATGACTAAGACACGACACTAACATCGCCCTATCCCCCCTGCGGCTAAGGCATGGTCCTGTGGGTGCACCCGAGGCCTAGTCGTGGGGGATGGGGAGATGCCCCACATCCCCCTAGCCCGATGAACACCATGGCCAAGTCATAGTCCCATGATCGTGACTTGGCCACAGGGGTCCATCCCCATGGCCAAGTTGGGGGCATGGCCACGGGACTGGTTGGGCTAGGGTGTTGTTAGGAATCATCCTAGCCTCCCCCCCGCGGTTAAGCTACAGTATTGTGGGGATGTGCCTTATCCATGTGGGGCTAGGGAGATGCTCGAAATCACTCCAACCCCCCATGGCCAAGGCATGGTCCCGACATAAGCCTGATAACTCCATGGGTCAAATTTTTTTAATTTTTTTTTAAATTAGTTCTTATATTCAATGATTTTTTTAGTTTATTATAATTCAAAAGGCCTAATTTTCTTTTTTTATCTTATAAGAAAAATGGAAGGAAAGAGATTATCTATGAATATATCTTGATCATGACCTACAATAATGGCATCCAAAATTTCAACTGGAACCTCCATGAATGCTAGGCAACAAAATGATACCATAAAACCTGAGCTATCAAGGGAACTGATGAATGTTAGAGAGTGGAATTCTGTGGAAGGTGAAAACAAACTAGAATATTCTTGGTTTGTTAAATACAAGAAAGGGAACAATGGAGATCATATATATTTGTATTGCGTCGAATTAGAACATGTGCAAGGAAATTATCATGCACTTGTCTTGTTACGAGGTATATGTTTGGTGCCATCCACATATATTACTAATTTTCACATGTCAAACAAGGAATAACTTATATCAAGTTTAGATATTGTTTCAAATTGAGCAATTATAACAAGAATGGATGTTTTTCATAATTATGTGCATCCATCGTTGATGACATTGAGAAATGCAATGTAAGTTTTTTTTTTTTTTGTAGTTTATTATTTTTAGTATCATGGTAATGTTTTAATTTTATTTAACATGAACATGTTACATTTTATTTTTACAAGATTTTTCTTAATGAATTTCACATATGTTAGTGGGGATTTAATATACAGAGAATAATATCATGAATGTCATCAACACTTTTCATATTGACAAGATACAAGGAAGGAAAAAGATACAAAAAATAATGGATGTTGAACTTGCAAGAGTAGACAGAGAAAAATATGAAAGTAGAAAGAAAAATCATCATTCTAGAAATCCTAAAAGGGTTACATTTGATAATGGACAAACTCCAAATGAATATTTTGTTGAGATTAGTCCCAATGAGGTTATCAATCATTCTCGCAAAAAGAATAAACAAGATAAATGCAAAAGAGCAATGGTTGATGATGAGTCCATTCCTATTGATTATGAAGAAATCGTCGATTTAGATGAAACACATTTAAATCATAAGAGGAAGAAAACAAATTTTTATGATGTTCAAGAAGCCATCGTTAGCTCGAAGTATTTTAGTGAAAGTCCTAACTGTATTATGAAAACAACACAAAATTCCATTCCAAATAGAATGAGGACAGTGAACTTAATTGATGATGGCCACACATTTAAGTTGAATGTGAAACAACTTTATAAACCACGTAAGGGAAAGAAAAATATCAAATTAGAAAACCGCATCACTTGCATATTCACAATTTCAAAGCATTGATTAGGTACAATCCATATGCACATGTGGTTGACTACCTAGTTCTTGTTGACTCAATGGAAGTTCCTACGAGGGAATAATTTGATAAATCAAAATGTTTTGACTACAAATATTATGTGATTGGAGTAAATCATTTTGCAAAGGCTAGAAGAAAATTGATGCAAGAATATCCCAATAATCCTCTTTTTGAGACAGTCAAATCCATAATTTATGTCGGTTTAACAGATTCAGAAGCAAAGTTATTGGCATGGGATCATAACATAGACAATGAGTACAAAATTTCTATTTTCATTCAAAGGGTGAGATTTATCCATAATGAGTTTTCTGAAATATGTCGTGGGGAGAGATCAAATGTTGATGTCAAGTTTCATAAGCAATGTTGTATGGAAATAGAACTCCCACTTGATGATGAAAATACAAAAGAAAAAAATTGCAAAGGAAGTGATATGTTTAGAGTTGTGGATAGTTATTTTCAATTGGGATTTAAAACTGGACATGTATGGGATTTGATAGAGGATATCTTCACCCTATGGGAAAATACTAGTATAAAAATCAAAGAGTTAAGAAAGCTAAACCATTGATATGTGGCACAAGTAAGAGAGGTCTTGACATACAAAATCTTCCAGATGATATGACTATAACACCTTGGAGATCAATACAAGCAGTGAAGGATGATAAACTTATAACAATTATATTATCACATGCTAGGTTGGGAGAATTTTCAACTGAATAAATGTGTGATGAATTTAAAACGTAAGTTTGTAGAGAAATTTTTATTTATGTTAGGACAAGAAAATTAATTTTTTCAGTTTAACATATCAATGTTCTAAGTATTTTGTTATATATATCATTATAACATTATTTTTTTTTATTTAGTCATAAGGTGTATATGAGAATACAAGAGGAAATGGTCAAGATGTTGAATGAAGAAAGTTGGGATGATGTTAAACTCAACTATCCAGATTCAATCTCTTCAACAGTATTGAAACAATTTTTTGTTGCATTCAAAAAGGTATGTTAATTTATTGCATTCATATTATTCGTTTGTAAGTTAATTTATTTCTATTTTAATAGTTATAGATATCTAACTATATGTTTGTTTGTTTCGTTAAAGATGCCAAAGAAGAATGCAAATGGAATATCTGAAACTTTTAAAAGTTTTATTCAAAAAACCAAGTTTGAAAGAGAAAGAAGAAGACATGTTCAAAATGCTCAACTTGATGACAACCATGATCACTACATTTGTTATGGGCACGAAAATGTTCAATATAAAGTGATATTAGGTGATTGTGAACAACTTGCAAATATTGTTCCTAAAAAAGAATACTCCCTAGTTATTGTGGATATCCCTCATGGTTATAATATCCAAAACATTGGATATGATACTGAGCCTTATACTTATCAAGCTTTAAATAAAGTGGTCATGGGGTTTATGGAAGTTACAACATCACCATTTTGGAGATTTCTAGTATTTCATTCAAAAACACAACAAGGATTAGTACAATCAAGCTTGAAGGGGAAACAAAAGACAAGGATGCAATTTATTTGGTAAGATATTGAAAGTGTATGTTTAGCAATTAAGATAAGAAAACAACTTTATTAATTCACAAGTTAATTGAATTTTCACTTATTTATGTTACAAGCACATGCCTAATATTCATAGCTCCAATAGAGAAGCATTTAAACGTGATTTTGAGAGTATACATCTTGCAACCTGGACAAAAGATGATTCTTATAATTCTATTATTGTCAATGCAAATGATGGAGAGACTCCTACTAGTATATTGGTATACAATTTTGTGGTTAGAAAGCTAACATATGAGGAAAAATATTTGAAAGGAGAGATGGTTAACATTTATTAAAAAACACAAGCATTAATTAATTATGTTGTAGATACGTTTTCAAATGGAGGAGATTGGGTTTTGGATTTGTTCTCGGGTTTAGGTAAGAATTATGATCTAATATTTATGAAATCATGCTTCAATCTTATATTATTTTTCATTTATGTCTTTTTACAGTATCTAACTTTATTATTTATTTTGTATTTGGTGATTGGGTACAACATTAGCATGTTGCTTATAGAAAGGAAGGAATTACATAGCCATTGAAAGTGACCCAATGCAACACATTTTTATTCAACAAATAATTAATGCTATTCCAGCTCTTCCAGATGAAATGCAAGAAGTTGGCTTGAGGAAAGGAGATTTTAGTGAATCAAAGGTGGAAAAATTGTCAAATGAACCTCAAGTACCATTAGGAGGAAAGATTGGAAAGCATCACTTTGGAGAACTTGTAGATATCAAAGAGCCAATGGAAGAACAAAATGACACAATCAAAGCACAAAATGACGTCAAAGAAGATGATAATGTGTTTGTTGAGAATGATGAATTTGAGATATATGATAGTGTTGATTAGTTTTAAGATGCCCTTGAAGACGATGCTCAATTTTACAAATTTTTGATGAGTTATAACTGTAATATTTTGATTTTCAGATTTTAAAATAAGAATAAAGATGTATCTATTGTTGTTTTGTGATGAATCTTTTTATTGTTTTTTTTCATTTTATTTGTATGTGAATCATTATACATTAGAAATTTTTATTAAATGTTGTCATTTTTTACTTCAAATGTATACAAATATGAAAAAAATGATATTTTGTTTTATAAAAGTTTGACTTTTTTTGTTCAATTATGTCCATAAAAATGTTTTATTTGACATGCTATTTTACGGAATATGTACCAAAATGTATAGGTTTTTTATTATATATGGCTATAAAATGTGTATTTCTTTACTAAATATTCAAAAATAGTGTTATTTAACTACAATTTGTTTAAATGTATTTGTTGGGTATGTGTTATATTCTTTGCATGACTAGATGTAGTGTCATCTACATTTTGTTGGGCACGCAGGTGGGTTTGAGGGTAGCTTAGATGTGGTATTTAGAGAAATGAAGGATTTTGTTAAAAAGGAAGTCCTACCAAGTAAGGAAGAACCAGAGAAACTAAATTTTGATTTAAAGGATGATGAATCAAACTCTACAGAAGAACAGAAATCAGAAGAAGAATATCCTCATACTCTAGTATTGAGGAGATCGGTTTGAGAAAGAAGGCTACTGGAAAGGTATACTCCATCTTATTTCCATTCGAATTTTTATTTGTCTATTACTGATGATGTTCCTAGAATTGTCAGAGAGGCAGTGGATTCAGAGGATGGAAAGCTCTGGAAAAAGGGCATGGATGAAGAAATGGAAGCCTTGGATAAGAATGAGGCTTGGAATCTAGTGGAGTTTCCGAATAGAAGAAATCCCATCGGAAGAAAATGGGTATTTAAAAATAATCTGAATGCAGAAGGAAAAGTGGAAAAATACAAAGCTCGGTTAGTAGCAAAGGGTTATTCCCAGGTTGAGGGAATTTATTTTGGTGAGATTTTTTCTCATGTTGCCAAGTTAACTTCTATAAGATTTATGTTATTTGTTGTTGTTGCATTTGATTTTGAAGTAGAACATATGGATGTGAAAACAACATTCCTACATGGTGATATAGAAGAAAAAAATTATATGAAGCAGCCATAAGACTTTGTTTTGAAGGGAAATAAGGAGTTGGTATGCAAGTTGAAAAAGTCCATGTATGGTTTAAAACAATCACCAAGGACGTGGTATAAAAAATTTGATACTTATATGCTCGAACTTGGCTTCACAAGAATCAAAGAGGATCATTGTGTGTATTTTAAACTAATTGGTGATCATTTGATTTATTTGGTCATGTATGTGGATGACATATTGTTGATAGGAAACAACAAGGGGATTATCCAGGATGTGAAAACTCAGTTGTCCTCTAAATTTGACATGAAGGATATCGGTGCTTCAAATTTCATTTTGGGCATGGAAATTAAAAGAGATAAAAAAAAGAGGAAACTTTGGTTAAATCAGAGAAAATATGTCGAGAAAATATTGTGAAGGTTTAGTATGCAGGAATGTAAACTAGTCAAGGTCCATATTCCTGTTGGTGTAAATTTATATATGGATCTGTTTCCTATGACACATGAAGAGGAGGAGGACATGTCTCATGTTCCATATGCGATTGAAGTTGGAAGTTTGATGTATGGAATGGTTTGTACTAGACTGTACATTGCACATGCAGTGGGAGTTTTGAACAGGTATATGTCAAAACCAGGGAAGGAGCATTGAACAATAGTAAAAATGTTTTTCTAGGTATTTGCGTTGCACTACTAGCTATGGATTGTGCTACTAAGGAAGACCAAGATTGGACAGAGTGTTGGAAATAAATGGATTTGTGGATGTTGACTAGGTTGGAGATCTAGATCGTAGGAGATATACAAGTGGATATGTTTTTAACCTGTTTGGAAGAGAAATTAGTTGGATGAGTAAAAGATAAATACATGGCAACCACTCATGCAAGTAAGGAAGAATTATGGTTACAAATATTATGTTCAGGTATTGGTTTGGTACAACAAGATGTAAGGATAGATTGTGAGAGTCATAGTGCAATTTTCCTGGTGAAGAACCCACATTATCATTCAAAGAAAAAGCATATTGATACTCAATATCACTTTGTGAGAGACATGGTTGAAGAAAAGAAAGTGTTGTTGATGAAGGTGGACACTTTGAAGAATGTTGTATATTCGTTAACAAAATATGTGAGCACTGAGAAGTTCTCTTGGTGTAGAGGATCCATGGGCATTGCTTCCCTAGATTGTTGACTATGTAACTGTCACATACCCACTATGGAAATAGAATTTTAAGTCAATTTCTCAACGATCAGACCCTCGAAATGTCTGCGGAGGTCTAGCGTAAGCTAGCTCTTCCCTTGTCTATTCCCATAGGATCACGGGTCATGACCACATGTCGAAAAAATATGGTGTCATTTCTCTCTTCGCGACTCATCACTACCAGAGAGTTGAGTCTTTTGACTCTGCAAACCCCGACACAGCGAAGCACCGAACCCCAAAAGGGTTGGCGAGTACAAGTTTCCTATTTGGGTCTTGTCCTCGTGACCATGTTCAGTGACCACACACTTAAACCGACAAAGCCCTTATCGACTTTTCATGATTCAGGAAATCACGATGCATGACTTCTTCCTTTCCCATTCAAATCCCCGAAAACCATGAAGTCTCCCAAGTTTCCCTCCAAGGGGAGATCAACGACTGTAAGCCTCCCCTGATCCGATGGTATGGATCCTTTCAGGGTTTAGGTACTCGAGAGTTCGAAATGAAACGACTCCAAGACTCCTTTTCATTTAAATCTCCGAATTCCATTATGGAAATTCGTGTAAGAGATCGATGGCTCTTAAGAGTGTGGATCCAATGGTCCATGGGATTTCAAGACTTTTCCCAAAACTCTGATCGCTCACCATGCGTCTCCTCCGATGGACGGTCCAGATTCTTTTGGTACTTCTCCTCTCCACTACAACGTGTATCGGGATTTCAAGCATTGACATTTCGCGAACCATGAGGGGGCAAGGTTTTCTATCCCTCTGGTTTCCCGGATGCCGAAACGCCAAAATGTCGACCGGAAACCACATGTCCCTCCAATGGATGGTGACGACCTTCAGCCAAGATCAACGGTCATGATCTTATCGAGATGATCAATGGTCACGATCAAATCCCAGCTTTCCTTAACCTTATTCACACCTCTCACCATTTCGGGGTTTTGGTGATCAGGATTCCGCGACTCGCGAAGACAAGGGTTCTTGCCCTTTGGTTTCCCGGGTGCCAAAACTCTGAAATGTCGATTGGCAGCCACATGTCCCTCTGATAGATGGCTGCGACCTTCACCCATGATCAACCGTTATGATCTTTTCAGGATGACCCATAGTCACGATTAAATCTCGCCTTTCTCAAACTTATTCACACTTAAACCGATTCGGGGTTTCGGTAATCAGGATTTCGCGACTCCCAGTGATACAAATCCTCTATCAACTCGAATCTATGGTATCCAAAATACCGATGGATTCTCGATCTCTTCCATGTGTCCTCCACGGATGGACGGTCCAGATCTATATCATGACTTTTACCATGGAGTGTCCCGATCTCTTGTCATCAGGACTCCCAGAATCCCGAACTCTGAATCTCCAATACCGACTCCTCTCTTGGGACTTTCGCCCTTGTTCACGAGGGTTTAACCCTCATGCATTTCCTAGCAGATCCAACGACTGTCAAGTTTTCTAGCTAAGATCTGACGACTCATATCTGTCCCACACCGTGTACCGACTCCTCTTTCGGGACTTTCGCCCTTGTTCACGAGGGCTTAACCCTCCTGCATCTCCTAATAGATATAATGGCTATCGGGTTTTCTAGCTAAGATCTGATGGATCAGACCTATCCTATGCAATGCACTCTCCCATTGCTCTCTAGACGTGGAAAAACCAATGGTCCAGATATTCCCACAGACCTTGGGGATCTACGGTCCCGATTTCCTCGCTAATCACGAAGATAAAAGAAAAGAGGTAAGGCATGTACCGCCCTTGTTATTTTCCTCCAATATAACGATCGTGAATGACCGTAGATCTTCCGATGGGATCTCATCTGTCGATCAATACTTATCCCTATGCTGCTACTTCAGAATTTCAAGAGGATCATTCTTCCTCATACAGGGTTGCTAAGACTTACGCATTCAAGTCCTTTTTCCAGGTTCTTGGTAAACTTTTCCAAGAAGGGTATCTCTGTGGAGAGATCTATTCTGGGGCATTCCTGGAGACAAATAAGGGGAAAAAAATTCCTGAGAATAGACTGGAAGACTAACTTGGTTCAACTTATGTATAAATAAATTTATCAATCAACATAAGCCATGCGTGGTTTTTCTGTTACAAGTATACATCTACCATTTCTTATCAAAACACTACATAGACAGTCTTATACTGTAATCATTCACAATTTCATAGTTTATGAGAATATATGTTAGCATATGAATTTCAAGGTGCAAGATGTAAAACACTTATCAGCAATAACACCAGAAGTAAGTGCAACTGCTGAGAGGGGTGCTCGTTTCCACCCAACTGTAGGCTCAATGATTCCGATAGGATTTACCACTAGCCACCCCCGAGCTAAGACCACGATGCTGCGAGACGGTGTCTCAGTTTGCCAGTGACCGAGAATGAGGGTTACTCTCCCCCTTCTCTACTATAACTCACTCTGCATATCTCCAGAGTTCTCTTCCTCCCATCGCGTCTGCCCCCAATCGCTTCTCCCTCATGCCTTATCCTCTTACGAGGTTGCATGTGGCATGATTTCCCTCGCACTGGTCAGGCCTGACAGCTCTACGGATGGGCAGTTCACCCCCCCATCCCTCGCTATTTCTTGAAGAGCCATCTACCTACCAACTTGCAAGACATTTAATTCGAGACCAGCGAGCCGCTCTTGGTTCTCCGGGCCAGTGAAGTCCAAATACGGTATTGTTCTCGGTGGAAGTTAATGCCACCATTCTAGGTGCCTTCCACTGCCTTTCTCCAGCCACCGTGGTCTCTTTTTTAGCATATCCCCTCTCAACAGTCCTACAATATATATATATTCATACTATTATTCACATTCATCTACCTTTTCCACAAGGTCCATTCACATCACACATTCACATTTCTGAGTTTGCCACAGTTCTTGGCCAGTCCAGTTATTTTTACAAATTGGGAGAAACAGGGTGTTACAATNCACAAAAGATGCACTTTTTTAGATTTAAGGAGATTTGTAATTGTTGACACCAGTCAAACATCAACTGAAGTAGGCCTAGATGTGTTCCTTCATGTCACATACCCACTACCTAAATCGGATTTTTCTGGTCTTCTGCCGAATCAAAACCCCTAAATATCCATGGAGGCCCAACGTAAGCTGGCTCTTTCTCTGTCTCTCTGTTCCCATGTGATCGTGGGTCAGGGTCACAGTTCAAATGAACATAGTGTCTTTTGTATTTCGCATATCGGCACTACGGTAATGTCAAATTGTTCGGCTTTGCAACCGTCGAACCCCGACAGGGCTAGCGAACAACCAATAGGGATGAATCCCAACAAGGCTAGAGAACAACCAATGAGAACAGGCCCTGTCGCACGGTTAAGTGGACTATAGGTGGCAGAGGGGGAAGTGTGACACGGTAGTCGACAGGACGGG
>SNQJ01S0109245.1:26516-43522 GCA_010110895.2 Picea sitchensis
GGGTATTATTAGAGTAGAACATATTAATATGTTTTACTCTAATAATCCCCCTACCCCCACCCTCATATATGAGGGTGATGGGTTGTTACATAGCACTATACATTGATGATTTAGTCATTAGTAGAAGTAATGTTTCTTTAATTTTGAGTTTAAAGAAACATATAGCATATATATTTGAAATGACTAGCCCTGGTATGTTGGATGTCTTTATGGGCATCCAATTATTACAAATGTATTATGGTATATTCTTTCTCAACCTAAATATATATTAAAGCTATTACATAGTTTCAATATGGAAGACTATAAATTGTGTGTTACATCTTACTTGTTAGGAGTGAAGCTGACTAAAAAGTGTGATTCTCCAAAAGTTGATATAACTCTCTACATGAAACTTGTTTGTAGCCTTATTTATCCAACTCAAAATAAATATAATATTTCATTTATTTTTATTTTGGATTGTTTGTTTGGTTTCTATATTCATGCAAGATCCAAGGGAAAGCCACTTGAAGGTCCCAAATAAAATTTGTTCATTATATCAAGGCTACTAATCATCTTAGTAAAAAATATTTCAATAATAATAAGAATCAATTACTCTGCTACAATGATTGAGATTGGGATAGAGATGGAGATAATATAAAGTCAATGTTAGGTTGTGTGTTTCACGTTGGATTTGGAACCATAATCTAGTCTTGTAAAATGCACAACTAAAATATTAGGAAAACATATTATATGTTTATAGAAAACATTTACATTTAGGTAAAAAGTATAAATGTATATATAACCATAACTATAAATTAGGTTATGAAAAAATATATTTTTAATGAAAATGTCTATCTTCAATTTCTTTAAAAAAAAAATTTAGCTAAACTAATGAAATTTTGCTTAAAAAAATATTAATCATGACTTACTCTTTGATATCAAATCCATTAAAAAGATATAAATTTATGGTTATCTTCGGTGTGACCATCTAGCTATCATACTTTTTTTTATGTCTCCATGTAAACTTGGCCATATGATTATACACTTTGTTATTCTTTTACGACTTAAATTATTGTTTTTGAAACCTATAGCACAAATTCAGCTTTCCATAAGCCCTTGAAATAAGACTAATTTTTTCGTAAAATATATATATATATATATTCAACTAAAATTAGTATTCAATATTTATTCCAAATAAGACAGATCATCTTCTATATTTAATTTTACACATTTCACATCAATATTTATTAAAATCAAGCATATCAAATTGCATGTTATAGTTTTATCATGTCTATATCAATCATTATCTTAATAATAATAAACAATTAACAACTTTACATTATAGTATTATCATCCATAAACAAAACAAAAACAATATGTATAATTTGCACATTTACTCATTCAACGTTTCATCTACAAAAGATTCTTTCTTGGCAAATTACTCTATTATTCCCACACACAAAAATATTAATGGGAAGATGTTAAAATCATTAAGGAAAGTCGCATTTCTCTATCTTTCTCCTTGTTTCTAAAATCTTGATACATAGTTCCAACACACTATTTTAATAAAAGGTAGTACTAATATGCTTGTTACTTAATCATTTACTTTTTCTACACATTTTCCATTCATTGTTGACACTATTTTAATAAAAGGTATTACTAATATGCTCGTTGTTACTCAATCATTTACTTTTTCTAATTGAAATTCTCCATTCATTGTTCATGGTGTTCTTTCAAATCCATTGTAGTTGTATAATATGTTTTTTTGTTACTCAATCCTTTACTTTTTCTACTTGACATTCTCTATTCATTGTTGATGGTGTTGTTTCAAATCCAGTGTAGTTGTATCATAGTATTGTTAGTTAGTGTTTTTATATGTTTACATACTTTTAATTTATTGTATATTTCTATCTTAGCATTATTTTACCAATAAGGTAAACTAAACATTTCATCTCATTTTAGTTATAAAAACTTAAGCACATATAAAACACCATTTTTGGAATAAGCTTGTTAGTTATAAAATGTTATTAAAACTTAAATTCATTCTAGTTATAAAATGTTACTAAAACTTAAGCATATATAAAGTACCATTTTTGGAATAAGCTTGCTAATTATAAAATGTTACTAAAACTTAAGAACATATTTGTATTGTCTACTTTTATAAAGCACCCTAAAAGCACCCTTTTTGGAATAAGCTTGCTAGTTATAAAATGTTACTAAAACTTAAGTACATATTTGTATTGTCTACTTTTATAAAGCACCCTTTTTGGAATAAGCTTGCTAGTTATAAAATGTTATTAAAACTTAAGCACATATTTGTAATGTGTGCTTTTATAGAGCATCCTTCTTGGAATAAGCTTGCATATTGTAATACATGTGTGGCACAAATCCATATCACAATATGATTTTGGAAAATTTCAAACTATTAAACTTATCACAAACATATTTTTTTGTGTGCTAAATGCATCTTTTTCTATTTATTTTTTTTATATATTTACTAAACTTCAGCCTTTTGTTGTGATTATTCTCTATTTTCACTTCCAAATGTGTTGCATGGTCAATGTTCCAAATAAGTGTATTAACATTATTACTTGTTTTATGATGCAATAAATTCTAGCATGTGTAGAAAGAAAAGAAAAAAACATCTAAAGTTTCCAAAAATCATATTATTTTATCATAAAAAAAAATGTTGTCAAATTAATTATAACTAGTCATGGACACTAATCATAATATTATATCAATTTCTAATTAAATTGATATCAACATTTGTTTAGTATCAAATCAATTGTTAACCATTTCTTTTTTAGGTGCAACAATTAACATTTCCACCCATAGTTAATTATATGAATTTAAAACTTATATGATGAGATATTTTAGTGTTAATAATGGCCACAATTCATTAGAATATTTGCACACATGGAAATCATTGCATGTCCTTCTCCATTTATAAATATTTGGAATCCATATCCAATGCAATTTGGACAAAGATTCTCAAATTTCATTTGGTGTTTTGTTAAATCTAAGCCGTCAATACCATTCAAGTCTAAAAATCCTTATCACTAAAGATAAAGTTTTGTTTGTAGTGCAAGTAATACAAGCTTCGTATTTTGTTGAGTTTAAACCCTTACACTGTAAATTTAATAATATATAAAAAAACTTAGCATAGAATAATAACAATATTTGTTGCTTCAAGGTACCAAATATTTCATATATATATATAAAACTTAGCATGGAACAATAACAATACTTTTTACTTCAAGGTAGAAATTATTGTATATGTTTTCTTGTTTTTAAGTCTATTATTATTGTTGAGATGTCAATATACTTGTTCAGACAAAATGAGATGGTGATTTTTTCATTGTTTAGCAAGATAGACAAAGACTCAACTTCGTCTTTATTAATCTTTTGTGTGTGTGTGTGTGTGTGTGCTTATTTTTAAGGTTAGTATTATTGTGGTGATATCAATATATACTTGTTTAAACAACATGATATGTCATTCGTTTTCGTTGTATAGTAAGACAAAGACTCAACTTCATCTTCATTTCATAACATCATACAAACAAAATAAGTGAAGTAATGAATTATTATGTTCAAGTGTTTCAAGTTTATACCAAATGTAAATAAATAGTTAGACCATCCCCTACAAATGAAAGCAAAAGACAAAAATCTATGGATGTGATCAATGATGTTAGAGTATAGAAATTCAATTCAATCCTATAGTTTGAGTTAGGTGAAACTTTAATAGCATGTTGTAGTGGATGGGAGTCTATACTCATTGGTGGATGAGAGTTACAATTTGTAATCTGAAATTTGTCCTTGTGTCACTAGTATCACGGCCCATGGAAAAGGATATGGTGTTCCTTGTTAGAAAAATAGAATATTTGGAGCACAAATGGAAAACTATAACAAGATTTAGAACAAATATGAAAAAATATAACGGTGATAGGAAATTGTAGAAGAACCAAAATATCACAATGAACAATACTTTTATTGATGAAAGTAATGTTTGCTTGCCTCTTTGAGGGGGAAACCTCTAGCTAAGTAGAACTCCAATTTTAATATGATTCACAAGAAATCTCATTACCTTGCTTCTACTTCTTTATATAATTTCTATATAACCTCATAGAAACTTTCTGGTGAAGGAACCTTCTAGTATGTGGAACATTCTAGTAAGCCTTCTTACAATTATTGCATTCACACTATATATACTACACGGTCCTTATTTAATACAAATGGTCTCAATACATAGCAACATATCTATATAATTAAAGGGGTTAGGGTAGGAACCTAACATGCCCTCCCCCTTATAGTAGCATTGTCCTCAAGGGTGGAGATGAGGAAACCAATGAAGGATGTATGATGGTTTCCTTTTGGCATCATCGGGTCATGTATCCTTCCATTATATCAAGACCTCTTGTACAATGCACTAGAAAAGACACCGCTCTCTTTTGTCAAGGATGGCCTCAACTTGAAACCAAATGGAACCTTCTTCGTCTAGTTTTGGAAATAAAGTTTGAATACAATGATTAGAACCAACCACTTTCTTTAAGCAAGAGACATGAAAGAATGAATGAATTTTAGAGTGTCTAAGATTCTCCAATTTGTAATCCATTGGACCACTACGTTTGAGGATCTTATAGGGGCCATAAAACTTGGAAGCAAGCTTTTGTTGGTGGTTGTCTTTGAGTGAGGTATGATTATAAAGCTGCAAATGGAGGAACACATGATCCCCTTCGTCAAAATGACATTTGAAACAATGTTGATCAACTTATTTCATCATCTAGTTTTGAGCCATTATTAGATTATCCTTGAGAGTGCGGAGAATGTTAGCTCGAGATGTGAGGATTTTGTCTATCTCCTGCACCTTAAAGACTCTTGGTAAGTAGGATAGCACTGATGGGGGATTTGGGCGATAGAAAATATCAAAAAGGATTCATTTGAGTGGCACCATGATAAGTTGTATTATACAAGCACTTGACTAGAGGTAACCACTATACCCATTTGAATTGTCTCTATGAAGTAAAGGACCACAAATATGCTTCCAATAAGTTATTGATAGCGTCAATCTAACCATCATTTTGGGGGCGATATGTGGTGTTGAGATTCAATTGAGTGTTTGTTGATCCATATTTTTTATCAACTTGGTGTTTCCATCCAACCACCCATAGGATTTTCCTTATCCTTTATTCTTGTTTATTTTCCTTTGTTTTATTTTCTCTCCTATCAAAAATTTTCCAACACTTAGCCATTTTTCAAACAATGCGGAGCAGGGGTAGAAAAAGTCTCAAGTCCACAAGTCTGCAGGTCCATCAGTTTGTTGGTCTGCATTTCCGTGTTATACATTTTGCACCTCTTACCTCTGCATCCTCCACAGTGCACTTTCACCTTTTTATACTTAGTCATTTTTTGAAAATGTGGATGTGGAGCTACATATCATCTGTCAAATTTCTTGAGTCTCCAAGTTCACAAGTCCACAATCCCTCCTTCACCAAAATTCACTTGTCATTTTTCGTTCCCCAAATTGTACCTTTTTCAATTTTTAACACTTAGTCAATTTTCACAAAAGCGGATACAGAGCTACATACTTCCTATTAACCTTTTTCCTTGAGTCCCTAGGTCCACAATTCCACAAGCCCGCATTCTCCAAAATGCACCTTTTCGATCCGTAAAAACACCTTTTTCAATACTTAACCATATTTTCAATCTCAATGCAGACCTCCTTACCTTTCCTCATATTCGCTTTCACGGGTCTACAGGTCCGAAAGTCTGCATTTCCATGTTATACATTTTTCACTTCCCATTCCTCATTTTTCACCTTCATACTTAAGATTTTCCACCCGCCATGACATCACATCACCACTTTCCATCACATTAATTGTCCTCGCCACATTAGCTGCCACTTGTATAAGCATAATACCATTATTAAATTCATTACACTTTGGTTAAAGCTCGCAATAAATCCAAATCTCATGTAAGCCATCAATATTAAAAGAAATATTTATGATTGATTGAGGTATCAAGACAATAAATGGTGAAATTAAATAAAATCAAATATGCCAAGTTGTAAGTATTGACAATAGCGCCACCTTTTTTTCAAAAGAAGAAAGGAATGTCAAGAAAAAGAAACTATATTGCAGAGATACACTAAACACACTAGGGTGTGAGAATCAAGAGTTTCAATGGTCTAGAGCATACAATTACTACAAAACTCTTTCTCCGATCAAGAAGAAAACAAACCTAATATGGAATTTACGAATAGCATTGGCAGGTTGTGTTCCGGAAGTGATAGACTTCAAAGAGATTGTCCAATGGTGTGCAGACAACTTCATCTTTGAATGGAGAATAATTCAACTGCAAGGCCATCAACCCATCTCTCTATATCCTTCATCATTCTTCACAATGCTATGAATCCCTACACCTACCATGCAATTCAAAAAGGAAGAGGCAGAAAAAATTTTGAAGTAGCATAAAGGAGGAAATAGATTTCTAAGAAATTACTTGGAGGACCCAACTACTAACCCCAGTACTTCCAGGATTGAGGTAACTTCATTAACTTTCACATACAAAGAATTTGCATGGTTTTTCACCTGTATTATTGGTCTGGAATCTACTGTGTTTATATCAAGAAACGTTATATATCCTATGCACTATGCTTTGCATGAAAAAATCATTATTGAATGGGGTTATATTATCTCAAATGAAATCTCTTTCCAATTGAATAACCTCAAAAAGAATTGAAAGTTTTATGTGACTTCTTACCTCATTTTCTCCATCACTTATGGCCATCTGTTTGAAGACTTTTCAAGAGAAAAGCATGTTCACTTTAAATCAGATCCAGTATATGAAAGGTATTTTAAAGGCATAAATATTAATACAATTTTTACTCAATTCATAACAACTTCATTTAAGAATTCAAAAAAAAAAATGGTCATAGTACATCGAGACTATCCTTGGAAGTAGCTACATTTCTCTTTGGGAAAGGAGCTTATGAAATTTCTAAGGAATTGACTATTATTAGATTGTTTGGTAGTGAGGAGAAGCCTTTCCTTTTACCATTCTATATATCAGATAAACTCTTTATCAAAGAACTGTGCAAAAAATACAAAACTTGGGCCCACTTCTTCCATGATAAGAGGAAAATACAATTCATACACCTACCATGGAAACTTGGGAAATTTGTTGTCAAGCATATGAACCACCTTGATGAATTGGCAGGACATCATGAACAACGAGGCTTGAAGGAAGATAAATTTGTTGAGGGTTTTGACCTAGACAACAAATTTACTGCACATATGGAATTAGTAGGGTATTCTTCACATTTCACTAAAATTGAACAGTTTCGGGAGGGTGGTGGAGATAATTTAGATCTCCATGAAATGGCGGCCTACCAAGTTTCAAATGACACATGAGAAATAAACAATACCAATGAAGGGCACAGAGAGCACGACAGGGAAGTGAAAAATTGAAACCCTAATTTACCAACAACATCCCAAAAAATCATTCCATCGAGAGAGAAGAATAAAACCAGTGGAATGAAGACCAGAAAAAATGAGTTGGAGGGTCAGACGATGGTGGAGATAAATACCCACCGAGGAAAAATATTGAAAAATCACATATTACATATACTCCTTTGAAAAGAAAAAGGAATATACCACCAGAAGGGTTAAGCATACCTGAAGTCCAGGAGAGTCCATGTGAAATGGACATGGATGATCTCATTGAAGAACCTAGATGGTCCGCACAAAGATTATTGGAGATGAGGGAGATTTTTGATGCTATGATTACCCGGGATCTTGAAATATTTGAATACGAATATGTTACTTCGCACCATGCGGCCTACAATATTGAGACTAGGAAATTGCTATTGGAAAAATTAAATACTAAGAATAAAAGGTCATGGGAAAGATGGAAATATTCAATTAATTTTGATGGAATAGCACCAGCAAATGTTGCAGACTTGCACGGAGCTACTGGAGAGGCCTTGAAGCAATCAATTGGTAACATGGAAAAAGAAAATTCAAAATTCAAGAGGAGGATAAAAGAATTAGAAATTTCCTTGGTACCAAGACCATTGTTTCCTGAACCTTTGAGTTCAATCCAACCTGCACTTGTGTTACATGATACCCCGAAAAGAAGCACAAAGTAAAAAGGCTCATCAAAATTATTGCAATCTATAAGAAAATATGTTGGTGATTCCATACAAAAGATAATTGATATAATCCAAGAAATTTGGGAGCTTTCCCAAAGTATTTCTAGTTTTTTGTCTAGAATACAAAATTTCAAAAAGTGCTTGCAAAAGGACTTAGAAAATGATGAAGGATTTTTCAAGGAAGTTGTAAATACATTTTCAGCTAAGGTCTCAAGCTTAAATGAATCCCACAAGAAAGAACAAAAACTTTCTTTGCCTTACTGGATGAAGTAGATCAATGCATGTTGTCTAAGAAGAATCAAAGAATTAAACGAAATGATAAATGAAATTGATGTCTTAAGAAATAAGAAGAGTGATTATTTTCTTAAACTTGTTGGTCTTACTAAAGAATTAAATGGTCCCAATTTATTGATGGATACCATGATTCTATCAAAAGAATCTTTAATGGGACAACCTAATGCATTAAAAGTTGCTTGGGCAAATGAATTTAACGAAACTATAGAGTTTTTTGAAGATGAAGTTGAAAAATGGTTAGTTTGGTATATCAATAGGAATGATGAAGTAGATGACACGTTGCATCAATCAGAGATGGATATGAGGGAATTTGAAAATCAACTATTTGAAATTAAAACTAAGCATGAAATTATCGTGGCATCTTTAAGGGAATACATTGAGGAGTGGTTGAAAAATGAATTAATCAAAATTATTGAACTGGAAAATCAAGAAATAGTTACAATGGTTATGCCACCTCAACCACAGCATACACCTATAAAGGAATCAGTTGCAAGCAAGTAAAGGTTACGAGTACTTCCCATCACAGTGATTCAAGCAGCTACCTTGTTCCCCTTTTCTCTGTATTTTTCTTCTACATCCATTTGTCACATTTCCTTTATTTCCCAATATTTTGTGAAAACCAGGATGACCCTTGATTGTTTTTATCTCATCTTCCAGGTCTTTTCATTTTATGGTATGTGGGAGACAATCCCAACACTCTTTGAAGGGCCAAGGCATATTTTTTCTTTAAAGACATTTAATTTGCATTTAAAGACTTATATTACGTTTTAGACTCCGAGAGAACTACTTGGGATACTACATTATTGTATTCTCAAAGACTTTGACCTGAAGCTTGAGTTTCCAAATGTTTTATCCATCATAATATTTTTGGTGTTTAATGGAATGGTCATTTAAATTTATCTTATATGTGCAGTCCATCTTTCTTGTCTCTTTACTGTGGATATATTTTTTATTGTCTTGATAATGTTGTGATGGAAATGTGAACCTTTTATTTATCATACTTACTTGCTTTATCCATGTTGTAAAATATTGTATATATCTGGTTTTTCTTTTAAGTTATTTGGTCCCTATCTCATGTATTATTTTGAACAAGAATGTTATCTTTTACAGAATCTAGTCCTTCTCATATTTTTTTATAAGTTTATAAGAAAAAGAGGAGTCTCACCTCTCTAAAAACGTAGGGGGATTCATATCCTCATGAGATTGACCTTAAGATTGTAAAACGGTATTTTAGATCAACAGTACCCTAGATCCAAAACAACTCTTTCCAAAAAATTCTACTGAAGGTGGGCTCATGGTCCATCACAATCGAGTGTGGCATACCATGGAGATTAAAGACATTATCCATCATTACTTGAGTTACCATAGAGCCCTTGAAGGGGTGTTGTAGAGTGAAAAATTGAGTGTACTTGGAAAGGGATCAACCATAACCATGGTGACAAATTTATTACCAAATTTTGGTAACCCCACAATGAAGTCCATGGAAATGAAATTCCATACAACTGAATGTTTTGGTAAAACCTTTGTATTTATCCTAGATTTTTCATTGTCTCTCCCTTGTGTCATTGGAAAATGTTACACTCTATGAAAAGGGTGTGGATTTCCTTCTTTGTGCCTTCCCAAAAAATGAGCGTTTGATCCTTTCATATGTTTTACGAAACCTTGAATGACCTATTGTGGGAGAGAAATGTAGTTCAAATATTGTTTGTGATTTAAATGTTGACTTATTGTTCAAATAAAATCACCCTTTATAGTGAAGCTCTTCATTTTACCAAGTGTATCCCTGATATGCATGTGGTTCCAATTGAAGTTGTTGGATGAGGTTATTGATCCTGGGATTTATTAACCATTGTTTGCAGACATCATTCAAATAGTATGGTATTATGAAGAAGATTGAAAAGAGGGACCCTTCCTCTTAGTACTTTCAAGAGAGAACATATGCTACCACATTCTCCTTTTCCTTCTTATAATTTATCCCACAGTCATATCCCAACATTTTGGTGACCTATTTTGGTTTCTCCAGGGAATAAATATTTTACTCCATGAAGTATTTTAGGCTGAAATGATCGGTTTTAATATGGAAAATTTTCCCAAATAAGTATGGACACCAAACATCCACAACATCTAATGTAGCCATCATCTCCTTTTTATAAGTTGATTTTCCCAAGTGCCTCTCACATAGTTGTTTGTTGGTAAAAATCAATGGTCATCCCTCTTGCATGAATATTGCTCTAATGCATTTACCCAAGGCATCACATTCCAATACAAAGGTATTAGTAAAGTCATGCAAAACAATCATTGGGTTTGTACACATATCATTCTTCATATACCGAAAATCTCATTTTTGGCGTTGTTCCAACTAAAAGCATTTTTTTAAGAAAGGTTGTGAGGGGAAATACAATCTTACCATAGTTCCTTACAATGTTTTTGTAATAACTAGTGAGACCAAGAAAACCTATTAAAATTCTAAGAGAATTAGGGTGAGGCCAATCCTTCATCACTTCAATTTTCTTTGAATCCACATATACACCATCATGTCTAACAATATGTCCCAAATATTCCACTTTGGAAAAATCAAAGGCACATTTGGACTACTTAAGAAAGAGTTGATGATAAAAAAGTAGTTGTAATACCTAATCCAAATGGGAAGCATTTGTGCCTAGGTCTTTTCCCCTTTGGGAATCTTCGCATCTTTCCAAATCCATGATTTTCAGAGGTTTCGAATGGCCAATTTCCTGATTTTCCACTTGTAACAATCAACCATGAGGTAGTTCCAACATGTTCCCCACTCATGGAGTCATGATTAGCTGATTTTAACCTTGTTGTTCCATTTGTCCATCAATAGTAAATATAAAATATTTTGTTTTATAAAAGTGTCATACTCAAATAGTTAGTTGGGTCAAATCAGATCTATGCCCAACTTTTATAATGATCAATCACAATTAACTAAATTCAAAATTCAAAATTCCCATAAATGGCAAAAAAAATTCAATTTCGAATTTACCAAAAATGGAAATACTTTCCTAAGAAATTTCAGATTTAAAATTAATTTATTAGGGGGGACGTTAAATCCTTTCCCCCTTCAATAAAATAGTGTCTACAGTGTTCGTTCCTTTCTTGGAACAGGGTTGGATGATATTTCTTCAAATCTCCCTCCAACTCCCAAGTGGCCTCCTCAGTGCTAAAGTGCTTCCATTGCACTTTTACCTGGGCGACGACTCTGTTCCGAAGTGCTATTTTTGTCCTGTCCAGAATGCGTAGAGGTTCCTCTTGGAACTCACCTTCTGGTTCCACCTGCACCAACTTCCAATAAATCATATGAGTAGGGTCATTAACATAATTCTTTAACAAAGAAACATGAAATACATTATGAATTTTTGGATTGGAAGGAAGTGCAAGTTGGTATGCTACGGGTGCAATTCAAGCTAAGATATCGAAAGGGTCACAAAACCTAGGTGTCAACTTGGCACAGTTCCATGGATTTAGTGAACTTTTTTGGGCTTTGACTTTTAAATAGACGTGGTCTCCCACTTGAAATTCCAGGTGTCTTCTTTTCCAATCCACGTAACTTTTTTGTCTGTCCTGCGCCTCTTTTAAGTTTTGTTGTACCTTTTTTACCGTGCTCTCCATTTCCTAGAGAATCTCTAGTCCTACCATGAGTCTGTCAACTGGGTTATCCCAGCTAATCAGATTCATACATTTTATGTCATATAGTACTTCGAAAGTGCTCATCTTAGCCAAATTTTGGTAACCATTGTTGTATGCAAATTCCACCAAGTGTAGGTAGTCTTCCCACTTGCTTGGTTTTGTCCTTATGTACATGCGTATCATATCTTCTATGATTTAGTTTGTTCATTCAATCTGCCCATCCATTTGTGGATGATAACTTGTGCTGAAATTCAAGTTAGTATTTAACCCTGCAAACAATTCTTTCCAAAAAGAAGATGTAAATTTTACGTCTCTATCCGAAGTCACCATTTTAGGAATACCATGCAGTCTAAAAATTTATTTCATGAATATTTCAGCGATGTTAATAGATTTAAAAGTAGACTTTACAGGAATAAAGTGTGTAGACTTACTAAGATTATCGATTACCATGATAATTTAATCATTATGTTTTTGAGTTCTAGGAAAACCTGTAATAAAGTCCAGTGATATAGTCTCATATTTCCATTCTGGCACAGGTAAGGGATGCAACAGGCCAGCTAGATGATGGAGTTTGGCTTTTACCTCCTGACAATATTGACACTTACCTAAGTATTATGTTGTTTCACCCTTCATATTAGGCGAATAAAATAACTTCCTTAGTGTTGTTACCATTTTCTGGTATCCCGAGTGACCATAATATGGTTTCTTGTGTGCTTCGGCCAAAATTGTTAACTTTAATTCCATCGAATTTGGTATGTATACTCTATTTTTCAATCATAGTAGACCTTTTCTGTCCAAACTCAGATTTATTTTGTTTGAATTTTCTGCATTACCTCATAATTTTTCCACTGTTCTAGTGTAATTTTTGTCGTTATTACCTGCAGCCTTTATCCTCTGTGCAAGATCGCTTTCTGTCCTGCTAATGTTTATTTCAAATAGCCCATGAACTCTTCTGCTTAAGGAATCAGCCACCTTTTTTTCCTTACCCTTGATATGTCTCACCTCAAAGTAAAATTCACTCAAGAAGGCTATCCATCTTGCTTGCCTTGCATTAAGGTCTGGCTGACTAAACAAAAATTTCACACCATTGTTATCCATCAATAACATAAATTTTATGCCCATTATGTAGTGTTTCCACATCTTTAAGGTGTGTATTACAAATGCCAACTCTAATTCATGAGTGACGTAATTTTGTTCGTGCTCCTTTAGTTTTCGGGATTCATAGTAGATCATATGACCTTATTGAGTTAGGACACCACCTAGTTCTTCTTTACTCGTATCCACACAGACTGTGAAGTCTTTGTCTGGATCTGCTACCATTAAAATGGGTGCGGTCCTTAACAATTCCTTTAACTTATTAAAATTGTCTTGACATTTATGTGACCAGTTAAACTTAGTTCCCTTCTTTTGTAAAGATGTGATAGGGTATGCAATTTTGGAAAACCCCTCTATAAATGATAGGATGTCCGCTACTTAGTTCCCTTCTTTAGTTAAACTTAGTTCCATGAATGATAGGATGTCCGCTACATCCTTCGGAATCAGCCATTCCATGATGGATCTTATTTTCTCGGGATCGACTGCAATACCTTCCTCATATATTACATGCCCTAAGTATTGTATTTTCTTCTAATAAAAGTCGCATTTATCGAATTTGGCATACAGTTTGTGTTTTCTCAAAGTTTTCATAACTATCCTTACATGTTCTTCCTGTTCTTCTTATGTTTTAGAATACACTAGGATATCGTCAATAAATAACAAAACAAACTTGTCTAAGTACTGACTGAAAATATTGTTCATTAAACACATGAATGTGGCTGGCGCATTAGTGAGCCCAAACGGTATAACAACAAATTCGTAATGTCCATATCTCATTCGGAATGTTGTTTTACTTATGTCCTCATATTTTGTCCTAACCTGGTGATAACCAGATCGTAAATCCAATTTTGAAAAAATCTTTGCCCCACCTACTTGATCGAACGGATCATTTATCCTAGGTAAGGGGTACTTGTTCTTAATAGTCATTTTGTTTAATTTTCTGTAATCGATGAATAATCTCAAAGTTCTATATTTATTTTTTAACAAAGAGGGTGGGTGCTCCCAATGGTGAAACATTCGGTCTGATATATTCTTTGTCCAATAATTCCTGCAGTTGAATTTTTAATTATGTTAACTCTGGTAAACTCATTCGGTAGGGTGTTTTAGATATAGGGGTTGAACCACGTAGTAAGTCGATAGAAAATTCTACCTCCCTCCTTGGGGTTAATTCAAGTATCTCATCAACAAACACATCTCTTAAATCATGCAAAATGAAAAAATCCTTCGATCTGGGTTTATTTTATTTTTCTAACAGGTTTGTTACTTGGATGGTATAAACCTAACAACCCTTTCTCATGCATTTCTTAAATTGCATTTCGGAAATCCGTCTAACTGAGATTGGTTTTTGTATACCTTGAACTGTCCTAGCAGTGTCATTTTCATCTTTATACTTGAGTGATTTTTCATAACAAACTAACACTGATTTATGCCTTTCTAACCAATCCATTCCGATAATTATGTCATAAGACCCTAATGGTAGAATGTTCAGATTTGTATTTATGTTTTGACCACCTAAACTGAGCTCATAATCAGAAATAAAATCGATCACTTTTCTTTGTGTTCTTGTTGCTAGTTGTACCAGCCAAGATTTTGCATGTCTTGTTTTCTTAAGTTTATTTGAATCCACAATACCAAGAGTGATATAACTCAACGTAGCTCCAGGATTAATTAAAACATAAATACGAGTATTATTAATTTTACCTTCAATTTTCACTACAGAGGACTGGTGATCAGCTTGTCGGCCATCCACGACTACATTTATCCAATGTAAGCTTTTGCCCACATCTCCCACCATAGAGGCTTCCTATAGGTTGTGAACCATAGTTCTAGCTGCCGAAGTCAAATGTGGACAGTTACTCCTTAAGTGAGGTTCTCAACATTCCCAGCATTTTAACGGTTCACGGGGGTTGTCCCCAAACTTCTTTGTTCCCAAATTTACTGGTTTACCACCTCCTTGGGTGTTCTGATTATTGGAGTGAAGATATTTTATGGGAAAACTCTTTGTTGCATTCCGAAAAGGAGTTGGCTGATATCCCTTCTTCCGCTGGTTCATTCGGTCTTGTTTCCTCTCTTTCCAATCCTTGGGAAATTCTGACCATTGTTTGTATTGATCGTAACACATTCGGTCTTTCCTCGAAACTTCACTCAAGGACTTGGGATTATCAAATTCTATTCTTTCCTTATAAGACTATAGTAAATAGTTTAGGAACCGTTCGATTTTCACTTTTTCCTCCCGTATATAAGGCATGAACCTTAGTAATTCCATGAATTTGTTTATCAGGTCTTCAATAGCCATTTGACCGAGTCATAGCTCATAAAATTCTTTGGTTTTTCTTTCATAGTAACTTTCACATAGGTACTGTTTCTTAAAGTATTTCTTAAAATACGACCATTCCATCTATTTTTTCCTTTAGACCCTTGGCCAACTTTAGGTCTTGCCACCATATGTTGGCCTTCCCTTTCAGATTATAGATGGTCATTCTGACCTTCATATTGTTGGAATAGTTGTATATCTGGAAATACTTCTTGATGTCCAATAACCATGATTCAGCTTCCTCCCCTGTTCTAGATTCCCCGTCAAAGGTAGATGGTTTGGTTTTCTTAAATTCTCCCTCAAGGTGATTTACATGTTTCATTTTTCTTCTTGTTTTTTTTTTATCTTCGGTTGAAGGTGTACCTTCAGATGAACTATCCCATTTTTTTGCTTCAGGACCAGAATTCTTGGAGGCCCTTTTATTGACCTCTTCTTCATGGTTATTGTCCTTTGGGATTTTCTTTGTCACTATACTTTGCAACAAGACTTCATTTATTTCGTGTTGTTCCTTCTGTGCTTTTTTCAGTTTCCCATTGTCTTCTTTGAAAACTTGCAGCTCAAAAATGATATTTCTCATAGTTTCGAGGACTTCGGTAGGTGAAATTTCGTCACTGTTTTGTCTCTGATCTTCAGGAGGCCTTTGTTCAATATTCTCCTCGAGTCTAATTTCTACTTCATCCTGGGCTGCCATGATTACAACAGAATAAAGTGTTTTTTGTTTGTAACAGTAATTTTTTTGTTAGTTTTACATAAAGAGGATAATATATGCTAAGTAAATATTTTGACTCTGCTCAAGGTCCAAGTGTTGTAACCTTTGCTCTGATACCATATCTAATGTACCTCAAATTCTCCAAATAAAAAAAAAATTACGGAACATTAATCTCCAATTTCATTTAGAAGACTCGTAGTTAATAGAAGGTATTAATTATCCCCATTGTTAATCTCTGCGAGGCTTTCTTATGTTCTGACTATCAAACGATGACATTTATACACCAACCTAACTCACATTGAACATAGTTTATATATGAATAAATCTCCACATTCTAGCATTCCCCTTCAGTCCTAAAGTTATTATAATACTCACATATATATCTACATATTATATTAGGCTTAGGACTTATGATCCTAAACTCTCCCCTAATCATAAGCTTCTATACTTGCACACAAGGAAAATCTCATTTGTATATCATGCATGCATAATGGTGTCGAGAGTATACACCTTAGTGTAACATCCTCCTTGTTACGACAATGACTCTTTAACAGGAAATTTGTTTTTTGTGTTAAGGTGTGTGAGCGTGTAGAAGTAACAGACACACTTGACTCTACGTCGCCACCCGACAACCAACAAGATGCCACCACGAAGATTACCACAAGAAGACAAGGGCGCACAACAAGTAGCAGCAAGCAATGAACGACCCAAGACATAAGGCACACTACGCAAACCTTCACGACATACTGGGTTATGCACAGTACGAACACAGAGGGAAGAAATCATAGTAGTAGGTCTTACTATTTCTGCACAGGAAA
>SNQJ01S0109245.1:57237-69726 GCA_010110895.2 Picea sitchensis
CCATGCACATTGAAATCGCGAAGGGCGATTCCCCGATTTGATCGAGGCCGTCGATCCGAGCGTGGACAGGTGGCACGAATCCGGAATATCGGAATTTCGGCATTCGGGGTTTCCAAAGGCAAGAGATTTGGAGCTGTGGATCCGCGAGTCGCGAAGTCCCGATGTGACGTGGCAGTGTGGGACCCGGACGTCAGTGGGAGACGCGTGGATGCATATCGGTACATCAGGATTCGGAGGTTCCGTGTTGCACGGGAGGTGCTCATAAGGTTCGCGAGTCCGCGAAACCCGACTTCCCGAGTTCCGAAAGGTGGGATTCCCGAGAAGACTGTGGGTGATAGAACTCCCGGGTAGGAGTTGGAAGAGTATCGACTCTTCGGGCAAGTGGAGTGAGAAGGTCCTGGAGGGGCGACCGACTGCAGAGAGAGTGTGGTTGCCGTCACTCTTCATCATCATGGTTGAGGGCCTTGGCCGCTCTATCCAAGCTGCAATCGCAGGAAATCGTTTAAAAGGCTTACCCTTGCATGGCATCTCTCCTCCCATCTCGCATAGTCAATTTGTGGATGATTCGCTCCTAATGGGCACCCCCACGGTTCGTGAGGCCAATGCCCTTCTCGACATTCTCCAAGCCTTTGTCGCTGCTTCAGGACTGGAATGCAACAAGGAAAAGTCCCAAATCTTCTTCTTCAACACGCCCCCCCCAATCCAACGCCACATCACTGAAATCCTAGGTTTCAGCAGAAGCTCCCTTCCGTCCAAATATCTGGGCATTCCCTTGATAGACAATCCTCTTCGTAACTCCTCGTGGGAGCATCTTCTCTCCTCCTTCGCCAAAAGGCTCTCTTCCTAGACCCTCAGAATTCTAAATCTTCCCAGCCGCCTAGTCCTCCTCCGAAGCGTCCTTCAAGCCCTACCGATCTACTCATTCTCGGCGATGGCAGCTCCAAGACATGTCCTCTCAACCATTAGAAACCTCCAAAGGGATTTTCTCTGGCAAGGCTTCAATACTGGGAAGAAGATCGCTCTGGTCAGTTGGGATAAACTATGTAAGCCCAAAGCACAAGGAGGCCTGGGACTGCGTGACCCCCTTATTATGAACAAAGTTCTCACAGCAAAAATTTGGTGGCGGTGGCTTAAGCAACCTCAGGACCTCTGGGCCAGATTCTGGTGGAAAAAATATACGCCTCACTCAACAGAGGAAAATTTAATAAGGTGGGACGGGGAAGGACCTGGATCTTTGATCTGGACGGTGGCCAAGAAGAACAAACAAGTAGTCACCCAAAATACTTTCTGGGAAATTCGAAATGGGGAAACGGCTCTCTTCTGGCAGGACTCCTGGCAGCAATGGCCCATTTTAGCCAAAACAAGTTGGGCGGAAGCAATATTTCCAAGCGCTACTCTGGAAGGTCTGACAAGAGTGGCTAACTACTGGCAGGACAATTCTCCCGAGGACAAGTGGTGCAAGTGGCACCTGGACAAAGAGCACATAGATCTGGACGCAAGGGTGGATGTGGAACCCTAGCAGGAGGAGATGTCCAAGCAGAAAATTCTCAAGCTAGAAGGAGAGGACATTCTTCGATGGGGCCATCGCCCCAAAGGTACATTCAGCATGCAGGAGGCCTACCAACTCCTGACCCAGTCAAACCCCCCTCCTACCAACGAACTCTGGCGCAAAATTTGGAGTCTTCAGCATTGGCCAAAAGTCACTATTTTTCTATGGCTTATCACCCACTCCAGCATCCTAACTTGGGACAATCTCTCAAAGAGAGGTTTCATAGGACCCTCCATCTACCTATTATGTGAAAGTGCAGAAGAGACTATGAATCATCTCCTGAACTCGTGTCCCTACACAGCCCAACTCTGGGATCAAGTGGCCATTATCATGCGCACAACAGATCGGCAAAGAGAAAGCATTATTGATACCATCGCAGAATGGAGAGATCATGCGTTTCACTCCCCCCTCCTTAATAGGATCTGGCAACTCCTCCCAGGCTTCATCCTTTGGCAAGTTTGGAAAGAGCGGAACCGAAGGGTCTTTCAAAATCTTTCACAACCTTGGCAATCTTGCTGGCACCATTGTCATAACCATGTTCTAGAAACCATCTCTCTCCAGCATTGGACTGATGACACGGGGGGCAACACCCCTTCTGAACTTATAATCCTCCAACAGTGGCAACCCCTCCCCTTTTTCCCCCTTTCTTCCCCTTCTCCTCCCCCCCTCCAAGCCCTGAGTCCCTCGTCTTGGTCCCCCCCACCTTCCCCCTTCATAAAACTTAACTTCGATGGTGCCTCAAAAGGAAATCCAGGAGCGGCGGGGTATGGAGCAGTTCTCCGTGAACACCTTGGACACATTCTCTTAATCGCCGCAGGCTCCTTGGGGCACTCAACAAATAACGCAGCAAAGCTCTGGGGATTAATACGAGGTCTGCACCTTGCAACTGAACACGGATTTCATAATCTAGTGGTTGAAGGAGATTCATAGATCATCATCAATATTTTACAGCGCATCCTAAAGGGAGCAAACCTGGACAAAGTCACGCCAAGTTGGAGGCTCTCCCATGGTATACAACTGCTTTCCAGCTTAATAATGCCAACACAGGCAATCATCCCATCCCATGTTCGAAGGCAGGCCAACCAAGTTGTAGACGAGCTCGCCAACATAGGAACTACCTGGACGGGACCGGATCTCCTATGCATCTCTGCGCAGAAACCGGAGCACCCTACTCTTCAACATTGCATCCGCAAGGCAGCTACAGTCGATTCGCCCCCGGATGGGGTGGTATTGCGGGCCACTTGGCAGGTGACGGGTGAAGGGGGAGGCCAGCGGAGCACGGGGCCATGTGCCCGGCTCGTGCCCAACGCAGCCACCACCCCCAGGCTTTAACTAGCATTCAAAGCTGATGGGAGGGGCATTAATCCCATCCCCCTCGACCACCCATATGCATAGTGCTATGCAGAACTCATTCGGCAGCATCGTCTGGTTGTGCGATTTCGATTCCGGCTCTGTGATTTTCATGTTATTTCGGGCAATTTTCTTCATCCATCTTGGCTCTGCAGACCTTCTGCAGACGCCGATTCTCGCCATTCCTCGTCAACGCATGCGTCCACGTCGGGGCTCTCCATGGCACCCACGATGCCCCCGCACTTCCTCCTCGCCCTCTGGTTCTTCCACTCCAGGTCTTGATAGTCTAGTTGTTGTTGACACATCCTGGACACCGGAATGGCACTCTCCCCTGGTCAAGCTTTCCTCCTCTCCCCCGGCGCCGCGCCATGGTCGACCTCGCCACAATCTAAAGACGCCCTCTACCACTCTATCGCGTGAACACTCCTCCATTCTCCATGATTTAGTTTTCGAGCTCCGGGAGGGGGTAAATGATCTCCAATTCCGGGTCCAACAGATGGAGGGACGCCTCTCTGTCCTCCTCCAGCTTCTAGCCACTCCCCCTCCAGCCACTCCTGAGGATTCTCGCGATGCTTCCAAGAAGTCCAGTGGTCATACGAGCAGTCTTCAACACGCTACCACAGAAGAAAGCATGCAGTCCGACGGGCAGGTAGGTAATCCAGGGGCCATGGTGGCTCTCGCTCGGAAGGAACCTATGGCAAGCAATGAAGGAGGGGACGACATTGCAGTTTCAGCAGCGGCAGCAGAGACGAGGGACTTTAGCATTCAGGTGCACGGAGACAAGAGCCACAACGCCACGGACATGCAGTGGACTGCCAGCGGGACACCTGTCATCGAGGAACCCTGGCCTGGCCTCTTTCCCGATTATGTTCCAGATTATACCATGCTTGTCCCTTACTTTAGCTCTAGTGGCTCTCATGGTAGTTAAACAGTCTAGATTTCTATAGAACTGTTAGAAAATTTTTGCTACTTGCTATATACGGTTGGCTGAACTGGTTTCTCCTCACGGAGCAGTTCAGTAATTACAACCGAATGACTCTGTTAATGTACTCTTGATCTGGGTTCTGAGAAGGATCTTTATATTTAATACAAATACTTGCTTACAAAAAAAAAAAATAGAACTATTAGCTTTCTTTTATTTCATTGATATTTGGTGAAATTCTCACAATAGGTATTTAAGGGTTCTGAAAATTGATACAATCAACTATATATAACTTATTTTTTTATTATAGAATATTTATTTAGCCTATAAAAATTATATGTATGTATATTCCAACTCCTATATAAATCAATAGACAATTCGTCCAGAATTAAAGGAATGGCTTCTTCCAGAACTTCGTTTGTAACTTTCTGAACTAGTCGTTTTCATTTCGGGACTTTATTTATGACTGTTTGCACTATTCGTTATCATTTATATTAAGAAAGTCTAATCATCATATCCCTTTATTTCTACCTGTGTTTTTGGTCTATATTTAAAATATGTATATAAATTTCTAAGTTCTCAAGTGTATTTCCTGAATCATATGGTTAATGAGATACAGTAAAAATCGTAAGGACTATACTATATTTACTTCATCCCAACAGTGATAATCAATAAGATGATTCGTTCAGAATTAAAATAATATGATTGTACATATATAAATAAATATGATCCTTGTAGTGATATGAATGCACATATGTGTGTGTGTGTGTGTGTGTGTCTCAGTTTTCTTTTTACTTTCAAAATCTTCTTTAGCATTTTCACAGTCTAAAGTCTATTTACAAAGAATTGAATATTCAGATGTATATGTATTACGTATATGGTAGGGATTCTCAGCAATAGGGTTGAAATGATATCCTTTTAAAATATATGTATCCTCTAATATTTCATAATTAAGTTCCATACTAAGCGAAGATACAAGGAAAGTTTTTTCTCAACACCTACAGTTAATCCATAAGGGTTTAACCTACAGTTCATTCCATTTCAATAGACTTTAATAAATAGAAAAATTCATTGAGATATAAGAAAATGCATTCTATCCATCAATACTTCAAATAACCTTTGACCAGAGAAGGAGTAGATAGACATATCTGAACAATTTTCCGAACAACAAATGGAACATCCAAGTTCCTCCCAACCTTAGAACATAGCAGCCAATTCACTTGTCCTGTTCACCCCCCTAGCATGACCATGAATCCATGAGGGAAAACTCAGAACTCCTCCTCAACAATAGTCCTTCAATTTCAGAAGTTTCTCCTTGCCTCACACTCAGCAAGTAGTTTTTATAACAACAAGAGATAATTTATTCTCCCCAACATACTAGGCAACGTCCTGCCTCCTCCCATGTGTTATATATCCAAAAGCATCTATGCCTAGGTATTTTACTCTTTGGGAATTTTTGCATCTTTCCAAATCCCTGATTTTCAGGGGCTGCCAATGGACTAAGCCTCACAAATATTACATTTTCTCCAACTCATGGGAATTCATATTAGGAATATGAACAACCCTCATACCCATCCCATGTTGATTTTATCAGTGGGTGTGTGAGGTTATGAAGATTAAACTCTTTGCTTTGTTGATTCTAATGCATTGCATTATATGTGGTCTTAGTGGATCCAAGCATAGGGAACTTTTAAGGAATCTTAAAGAAATGTTCTAATACATTTTTTTTAGTGGATCCAACCATAGGGACCTTTTAATTAATCTTAAAGAAATGTTATAAAGAATATATATGTGGTCTTAGTGGATTGAACCATGTTCAAAGATTATGCACATGCTATTGAGCTAATTTTGGGTAGTTATCCACTCAATGTAAAAATACCTTAGTGGAAATCCCTTAGTTTATAGTACAATTAGGTCCCTTTATCTAACTTTAGGTGACCATAAAATATTTCACAGTTATGTATTTAGTTCAACCATATCCACAACTATCCAACAATTTGTCCTTAAATCTCTCAAGTGATCCAACTTTATAATATAACATTTGCATAGTTCATATGTTATATAGTATAACATTATCCAATCTGTGATCAAATAAGAGTGCACTACTTCATAAAGCAAGATTTCATATGTGCCAAGATTAAAGGCATAACAAGTTGTTATGCACCACTTACTAAAGATTTCTTATGTTAGTGGGTGTGTGAGGTTATGAAGATTAAACTCTTTGTTTTGGGGATTCTAATGCATCACATTATATGTGGTCTTTGTGGATACAACCATAGGGAACTTTTAAGGAATCTTAAAGAAATGTTCTAATACACTGTGAATGATAAGCCTCTGAGTTAAATGCAAATCCCTTGGCGAACCCAACTTCGGATTTCAATGACCTTTTTGTGTGATTTTTATTGATTATTGTGAAAATATTGTGGTTTTAACTTTCATCCATTATCCCTTTAGTCATTAGTTTGTGCCTGAGCAGTCAGTCAGGAGCCGAATAGAAGGTCGTCACTTCGGTGTTTAAATACCTATAGATTCAAATGCCCTGATTTTCTTTGCATGGATGATGAGTGAAGGATAAGAATTTTCTAGATCACAAATATAATGTAATAATATCACCTAAAATACTCCATTATCATAATTGTAGACATTACCATTTGGAACCATTAATTTTGTCACAATTAAGACTCACCCAATTGCATCTTCTTTGAAATATATATGCCATTAAAACTCACATTACTATTTGTAGAAATAAGCTTCATTACCACCATAAATTTTGTGACAATTAAGAATCACTCAATTGCATCTTCTTCAAAATATATATCACTCATTCCTACCATTAATAAATTATTAACTTGTATCTATAATCCCCTTTCTTACTTTTTTACTGAATTGATTTCCCTTGGCAAACCCAACTTTTGATTTCAATGAATTCGATGAGTGGGTTTTATTGATTATTATGAAAAGATTGTGGTTTTATATTCTGTACCTTATCCCTTTATTCATCAGTTTGTGCCTAAACAGTTGGCCAGGAGCCAAATCAACGGTCCTCACTCCTGTGTTTAAAGACCTATAGCTTCAAATGCCCTGTTTTTCTATGCATGGATGATGAGTGAAGGATAAGAATTTTTCATGTTGTCTATCCATTTACTTATCTTTAAGTTGATTGATCCATGGTTCAATGTTTAGTCTTTGGGCCTTGTTATGAACGAGTACCTCTGCGGCTTGATTGATTAAAACTTCAATTTATCTCTACATTTTTAATTGCTTGAATTTGAGTACATCTCTACATTTTTATTGATAAACTCTACATTGTGAATGATAAACCTCTGAGTTGAATGAAAATCCCTTAGCGAACCCAACTTCTGATTTCAATGACTTATTTGTGTGGGTTTTATTGATTATTATGAAAAGAATGTGGTTTTATCTTCCATCCCTTATCCCTTTAGTCATCAGTTTGTGCCTGAGAAGTCGGATAGGAGCTGAATCGACAGTCGTCACTTTGGTGTTTAAATACCTATAGATTCAAATGCCATACTTTTTTGTGCATGGATGATGAGTGAAGGATACTAATTTTCCCTGTGGTCTATCCCTTACTTATCTTTGAGTTGATTGATTCATGGATGAATTTTTAGTCTTTGTGCCTTCTTATGAACGAGTACATTTGCGGCTGGATTGATTAAAACTTTGATTTCTCTCTGCATTTTTAATTGTTTGAAATTGGGTACATCTCTACATTTTTATTGATAAACTCTGCATTATGGATAGATATTGAGGAGAGATGTCGACACAGGATTCTTCAAACATTCCTCGCAAATGCTATGGGTTCTCCCAAGAAGAAAGAATAAGAACTCCTTCGACTGAGACACCCAATGACCAACAACAATCTCGTCAGAGGAGATTTTCAAACGAGTCTGTCAATAGATCAACTCCAGAACCTGCTCAAGCAAGTGTTATGGATGCAGCCTTCTTATATAGGTCGTGCATTGATACTCCTACACCTGAGAATGTAGGGAATACCTCTGGACAAGAGAATATTTCTGGTAATTTTCTTTGATTTTGTTTATTTTTGTTGTATTTTTTTGTATTTAAATTTATGTGAAGTTAAATCTTGTAGTTATTTTCAAATGTGTGTGTAGAAAATCAGTTTAGAGAAAGCGACAAAAATGAAAGAGAGAGTGGTTGTCATGAAGATTCAAATGTTATCTCAGAAGGTGAAGGTGGATTTAGGAGGCCGTGTTATCAAGAAATAGAGGATTAGATGCCTACGTCCACCTATCCTTCGGATCTTGGTGATGAACTTCCCTGGGAAGGGATTACTGAAACAATGACGCATGAGCGATCTTCAGGTGTTAAAAAGAGGTTGGAAAATGATTTGGTTGTCTTGGAATTCTTTATGGACACATATCATAATATGGGGCCAACCACTAATAGTGTTGTCGATCTAATGAGGCGGCGAAATTCAGAGGTGATGGGCCCTGATAAATAGGAGATAGTAAAAAATAGAGTTTCAAAAGAAGACGTCATTTTTATGTTCAATTTCAAAGAGGGCCCAAAGCGGAAGATGTTGAAGGTGAAATATTTTAAGCACCCTAACATTGCAGGACATCTGTATAATAGATTTTTGGCGACATATGGAAAACTTTCGTGGAACAATGAGCTTCCACACTATTTTGCAAGACATGTTTTTCTAGAGTTTTTCTTGCACATGCACCCTGATTATACTAATCTACCATCCAAATATTATGGGACTAGTAAAGGACATACATATGATCACAAAGGGGCATATCGAAGTATGACATTGTCGAGGCCTCCACAATCTTTCATACCTAACCCAACAGGGGAATTTGCTTCATATTCAGAGTTGCAGGCTACATCAGAGGTTAGCAAAGAGGCCAGGACTTCAATCGGGGAAAATTTGGAAGTGATTTTTTATGGTGTTGATGTTGGCATGAACCGTCAACGAGCGAAAGAGAATACTCGGACCACATTTGTTTATAAAATAGATGCAGAGTTAGATACCATGTCAGCAGAAGATGTTTTAGAGTATGCAAAATTTTGTCGGGATGGTTGGAAGAAGGTCATTCAGAATAATGACAGAACCGCAGATTGGTATGTGTTCTAGTTAGGAAATATTTGATGCATTTTATGATAGTTTACTTCTAATTCTAGATGTAGATATGATTGTATCTATAGAAACAATCGAGTTGTTGTTGTCATTAATTGCAGTTTGGAGATATGTTAAATGAATCTCCAGCAAGTAGGGGACTTGATTCCACAAGTTTAAATTTGGATGGGTTGAATCAGGTATGTGTTTTCTAATAGTTGTTCAATATTTACTCTTTTGAATAAGAAATCAAAAACATTTATAGTGTTGTATCATTGTGAACACATTGAATCCTAGATTTAGTTCTTAGTTGTGTTGTTCACAGATCCCTATTCCATCTCCTACTACTTTGGTAGACTTGTCTCAATTCTCATTAGGAGATTTTGAAGAGGGTGGAAGTTCACGGATATCATTTAATGTCTTAAAATCATTTAAATTTAATGTGTTATAATCATTTAAATTTAATTTTTCAAATTTTCAAATTTGAAATTTGTGTTATATAGGTTAATGTGGAGAAGAGAGTACCTGAGAGTGTGCTTGGGAGGGAGATTAGGATTGAAGAGGAAGTGAAGGAAGCACACATATTTGGGAAGCATGTATCCATTCAAGATGATTCATAAATATATGTTTTTTACTTTTATCAATTTTTTGTTTTCTCAAATTTTTAGTTTAACCTTTCTTATTCAACGCTTTGATCAATTTTTTTGAAATATATAGAACCCTAGATAAGTTTATCGTTGTATTAAATGGTGTACATTCAAACTTATTTAAGGTTAGATCATGATGAAGACCTAATTTTGAACTTGAACATTTGAATATTTGAGAACAGACTCTATCCCACATTAGAAAAGAGTACAAGTTTCTAAATTTTCCTCGATTGCATTCCTTGCTTTCTTGTCCAAGAATGGCATAGTATGGACAAATTTTTGTTTTCTACATACAACGAAATGAATTCCTTCTTGCCATGGTATTGTCAAACTCTTAACTAAATTGGTTACTAATCACAAAAACCAACATTCAATTAGATTTACAAATAAGCTCACACATATTGTATATGTGAGCTAACACATACTATATATGTGATCTAGCTCACACATATTGTATATCTGAGCTAACACATATTGTATATGTGAGCTAGCTCACACATAATTTCAAAGAGAGTTTTATTATAATTAATATGAATACATCCCATTTAAATGGTTTTTGAAGAATGACTTAATATACATGTGCAGATTTTTGTTTTCTTCATGTACATGCAAGATTATATGAGAACATCTATTCCACCGCAGAAAGAGGAGATAAGTATTTTCCAGAAGAATGATTTTTAAAATGGAGATTTGTGAACCTTTTTAGATAATAAGTAGTTTTTTGGAAGAATGGCTTAATATAGAGATTTATGAGTCCTTTAGTTTGAAATGGCATTGTGGAATTTGATTATATGACCACTATAGAAGAAGAGAGAAGTATTTTACTATTGAGGAGATTAGTATTTTATTGATGTGTAAATATGATCAAATAACATCACCTGGATGAGAATTTCTGAAGGATTTGGGACCTTATCCATAAGGAGAATTTCACCTGAAGGATTTGGGACTTTATCCACAAGGACAATTTCACCTTAAGAATTCGGGACTTTATTCACAAGAAGATAAGTATTTCATTGGAATAATGACTTAATATGGATATTTGTGAATTTTCTTCATACACGGTTTTATATTTATTTTTAGATTATTATATAACTCTAACTCACAATTTGTTTTACCAATAACACAATAATAATCACTTGGGATGATAATTTCACCTAAAGGATTTGGGACCTTATCCACAAGGAAAATTTCACCTGAAGGATTTAGGACTTTATCCACAAGGAGATAAGTATTGCATTGGAAGAATGACTTAATATGGATATTTGTAAACTTTCTTCATACACAGTTCTATATTTATTTTCAGATTATTATCTAACTATAACTCAATTTTTTTTTACCAAGAACAAAAATTTTCTCTTTAAATTTTTTTAAGATTTTAGATAAGATTTACAAATTCTTTAAATCATGTTCTCTTAATTGGAGAGTAACTATATTAAATCTGTTTAATTGTGGTTGGGTATGTTATTATTTTTTATTGTTTATTGTTTATTTAGTTACAGTATATATGCTAATATATGTTATTTTTTATTATTATTGTTTTTTATTGTTAGAGATGTCTAAATTATATTTGGTGGAAAATATGTTTACAATATATTTTGTGGGAAAGAGTATGCTGGAGGATGAGACTTAACTATTTTGGTATGTATGTCAATTTTGTTTTAATCACAATTTTTGAATTATGTATTATCTTGCATGTTTGAATTGTAAATTTTTAATTTTTGAATTATGTTTTTTTTGCAAGTTTGAATTGAAGGTATGAAGTGATCTATCTTAAAGCGATGGTTTAGAGTCCAGAATTTTGGAGTTAAATGTCTTAGCCCATTTTATCATCATAAAATGGATGTGGAACTTATGTATTTTACAGTGTAACTATTCAGACTTTGATTATATATATATATCATAATTTTAGAATTCAAAATAGCAATTTGTTCTCTCATATTTGATTTCTCAAAGTTGAAAAAAAAGTGGCAAAGTTAACTAGTAATGAACTAATGTTTTGTATATTCTCCTTTTTACAATGCATTAAATTAAGCATCAAACTCTTAAATACTTTTCTGTTATGTATTAATTTAAATGTTTCATTTTATGTTCAGTATAGACAGTAAAAAATATGATTCTATTGACATATCATTGAAAATAATTTTCGCAGAATTTTTTTTTTTCTAGTTTACTAATGACCCTGTTGGTTACAAACTCTTAAATAATTTTCTTCTATGTATTAATTTAAATGTTCCATTTTATGTTCACCGTGGACTTTCAAAAATATGATTATATTAACATATCATCAAATAATTTTGGAAGAATAATTTTAGTAGATTTTTTTTTATATTAAAAGATTTTTTTTTTCTAGTTTATTAATGACCCTGTTGGTTACATAAATGCACTTAACCAATAAAAAAAACTAAAGGAAATATAGGCATATGAGATCTATTAAATAAATTGGTTACATAGATGCACTTAACTAATAAAAAAAAATAAAGGAAAAACTAAAAGAAAGATAGGCATATGAGATCTGTTAAATTAATTGGTTACATAGATCCACTTAACTAATAAAAAAAACTAAAATAAATATAGGCATATGAGATCTGTTAATTAAATTGGTTACATAGATGCACTTAACTAATAAAAATAACTAAAGGAAAGATAGGTATATGAGATCTGCTAAATAAATGAAAAGAAAAAATTAAAGTGAAATAATACAAGAATGTATTGTTATTTAGCTATTTAAGAATATGCAAAGTAAATAATACAAGAATGTGTTGTCCCCGAGGTGTAGGACAGTCGGTGACGGAGTGTGTTGTTAAGCCACTCCGTGTTTGTAACATCCCGCTCTGGCGCACTGAGACCACTTATTATTTGAGGACACTTGCTCGCAAGTGATCTGGACCCTTTTGATGTAGACCTTTTGTATATGATTATG
>SNQJ01S0109246.1:0-21995 GCA_010110895.2 Picea sitchensis
GTGAGGCCCTCTGAGATCATTTTAGCTTTCAATTTACTCCATTTTATTTGATACATTTAGCAAATCAATTTTTCCAATAAAATTTGATTTCTGGTTTGTGAATTTCTAATATTAATTTGTAATTGCAGGAAGAAGGAATTAATTTATTGGGCATGGCTTGGCCAGCTGGATAACAGCAATTGCAAGTGCTCATCGGTTGAGAATTCAGACAAAGAGAATAAAAAATGGCAGGATGCTCCATCATCACCAACAAGTAAATAAAGTTGTTCTTTCTGGCTTAGGTCTTTTTAACCTTTTTCCTCTCCAATTTGGTGCTCTTCTCCTTTAAACTATAACTTTTTTTGTTTTCATCCATGGCACTCTTCTCTGTTAAACTAGAACTTCTGTTTTCATCCATTCTGGTTTTGATTGTTAGATGTAGGCTTTTTAGTGTTATAATTTCCGTAATTTAAAAATAGATTGATAGAAAATCACTTTTAATCTAGAATCCCACACATATGGTATCTCCCTGAAACGTCAAAGAATCTTTTCCTTTAGTTGTTTGGGACTTCTGTCGTCTGTGCCGTTAAATTAGATTTATCGTGGGAAAAGAGTGGGTGGCCTTCAAAAATGCCCAAATATTTCCAACTGATCGACAAATCTCCGTTATGGGCTTCCCGTCTGTATTCATCCATTCTGGTTTTGATTGTTAGATGTAAGCTTTTAGTGTTATAATTTCCTTAATTTAAAAATAGATTGATAGAAAATCACTTTTAATCTAGAATCCCACACATATAATATCTTCTTGAAACAAGTCAAAGAATCTTTTCCTGTAGTTGTTTGGGACTTATTAAATTAGATTTAAATTAAATTAGTTGTTTGGGACTACGCTTACAGGAGAAGAGTGGGTGGCCTTCAAAAATGCCCAGATATACTGACCGACAAATCTCTGTTATGGGCTTCCCCATCTGGCAGGATTAAGACCCTCACGCGCTTGTCATTTCAATTTAATAGATTAACGGAGTCTTTCCTTACTTGTTTTAGGGCCTTCTACAGTCTATGCCGTTTAGATTAGATTTAACGGAAGACCCACTAAATTCTCCAACTAAGACCCAAATTCGCGTCGGTGCATCGATAAAAAAATCTTGAACGATACAGCTTCCCGTCAGTCGTACATAAAGTAAATTCCATTGTCTATTCACACGCTCACTGATCAGTCCTCGCATTTGAATTCTTGAGTTAATTAAGGAAATCTGAAATTTCTGAAATTTCTGAAATCTGAAATTTGATCGGAATCTGCTTTAAAATTATTATTCGATTCAGAGTATATATAAATTCCAATCAACTGAAATCAAAACCATCTCGGAATCCTCTCTGATGTCTGAAATAAGTTTGCGTTTAATGAGGTTTGAATTTACAATTGAGTTTCAAAGGAAAGAATGTTTAAACTTAACTAATTGATTTACTATGAAAATGTGTTTTAAAAAATAATTAATCCCAATAGCAAGTTTTTATAAGCTTAAAATCTCTATATGTCTAGTTATCTTTGTTTTTTATAATAAATACACATTTCAGAAATTATTATTATTTATAATAAAAAATCAAAAATAATATTTTGTTATTATTTTAGATGAATTCAAATTTGAAATGTCAATTCATTTTGATGATGGTGAGATTAAGTTATTGATGTTTGTTTGTTATGATAATAGTTAATAGTTAAATGTTATAAGATATTTAATTAATTTCATGTTATTTTTTTAGATAAAGTGTGATTGGGGTCACAAGTACATTCAACTCATATAATGTTATATAATGATTTGTTATATATAATGTTATAAGGAGTGTTAGTTTTTATTCTAGAAAATGAATTAAAATGGATTATGAACTAATTTAAATTGAATTCAAGTAGACATTGATTTTCACAATTCTATTCTTATTTTAATCTTACACTATCATATTCTAGAAACACCTCCCTTCATGTTGTCTATTCAAAGTTTTGTTGGGTTCACTTGGCATGTCTAATTTTACAAAAGAGTGATGAAAGAAAAGATTTGTTGTTTTTTCCATTTAAACTCTTTTTTTTTCCTTGACACTCCTAATATTGTGTTTTGTCCTTTTATAATTATCTATGATAAGGAAGAGAATCAATCAATGATTCAACTATTCATAGAGAGTAATTAATTGATGTTTTTCATGGATGCACAACTTACAAATATCTTGGAGGAACTTCTTACTTAAATAGAGTTTGTATCCATAGTATTTTTTAAATTTTGTATTTTAATAATTAATTTATTTATATATATCACTAGATTTATTTATTACTACTATTTAATCTAAATCTAGTTTCTATATAATACTTTTAAAGTATCTATAGTTTTTTTTCTAAGTTTTGTATTTCAATAATTTATTTATTTATATATCACTAGATTTATTTATTACTATTGTTTTTTTAATCGATACTAGACATGGAATGAAAATGTGAAAAGAACAAGGGGAAGATAATGGAAATTAGAAATTATTCATGAATAAACTAATGTTAGATACTATAAATTTTTTAATATTTGAGTAATATTTTCATTTTCTTTATTAAAAATGAAATCTAGTTTAATTCATGTTGAAATTTGTTCTCTATGATAGTGATTTTATAGTAGCTAACCATAGTTTCTTCTGTATATGAAACAAATCATGATTATCTTATTTAAATATAATGAAGAAAATTGATTTGAAAATTTCCTCCGCAAATATATTATTTTATATTTAGAGAAATGATGTTGTATATACAAATACAAGTAGTTTCTGTTTTCAAAAAGTGCTTATACAATGTTGTTTTGATTTATAAATTAACATTTTTGGGGTTTCTTACATGTATCTTTCAAGTTTTGTTTTGCATTGCATTTTGACTTTACTCTTACAGGGGACACATCATCCCTAATGTGGGCTTCATTCATCTCCCATAACCTCTGATCATAATAGAGAGTTCATGTATAGAGTGTTGTCGTTATAATTAGATTAGATTCCTCACTAAACAGATATAGCATCCTACATGGATTTTGAACTCCAGTCCACAATAACATAAATTTCAAAAAGTATGTACAATGTACAAAAATAGTGTTCCTTTACTACCATATTGATAAATATGCACATTGTCAAAATCACTAGATATCTAGATGAAGTTAACTACAATTCTTTCACTAGATTTTTTGTTCACAATATCTTTCAAGTTTTGATTTGTATTACACTTCATGTTTTAATCTATTCAGTATGAATAGAAACATTATCCATAAATACATACTTATAGAATAATCAAATAAAATGTAATTATAAAGGGACATGATCTTAAACTCTAGTTCACAATAGATATAAATTTCAACAAGCATTTACCAAAATAGTTACCCATTACTACCATACCAATGAATATTCACATTAACTAAATCACTATAGGTATGTGATGAGAAAGGAAAAAGTGATGTTCACTTACATTTTAGAGAGGAGAGTGATGAGAAAGGAAGAGGCAAAGTTCATATACAGTTCAGAGATGAGTGTGGCAAGGAGTGAATGAGGAATTTGAACTTCTTTAACATATACAGCTAATAATATCATTTATTAAGTGAAATATTTGGGGAAAATAGGAAGGAAGTAATTCATATATTTCCAGTGCATCAGTGGTTATCTCTCCTCTGCAGTGATGGGTGATGCTTATGAAGACTCATGTGAGTACAACTCATGCAAATCTTGGACTGATTGTTGGGCGATCCCTCTATGTACTAGAATAGTATATATTTCTCCTATGCCTAGCACAACCCCTCATCCCTATGACCGTGCGTATGTGACCCTCCTCCTACCATTTTGTATGTGCCTTCTCCTCGACTTACATGACTATCTTCCCACTATGGCATAAGCATATATTTCCTTGCAGGAATGGTTCTCTCTACCTTGCAGGAAGGGTAGCTTCCATATTTGGACTCCTTAGAGTACAATTCATGTGCTCCTTCATGGCCATTTGGAAAACTTTAAGACGACTATTAGCGAGGAAGATGGGTGATTCAACACCCCGATTCCCTATTGATGTGCCAAATGACTGCAATACCTTATTTATCTTTGGGAAAGTCATGGAAAGAGTAGACAATAGGAAGACAGGGGTTTTTGCTTCATGCACATAAGGTGAATAAAAATTATTTTCTCAAATCTCTTTGATTACATTTTTAGCATCCAAAACAACAAGATCACTGGGTCAAAGAAACAATGGAGAAATTTCCTTTAATTTTTCTTTAGTAGAAAATGAAATGCTCAATAGTATTTTATGCTGCCAATAGTTTTGGGTTCTTTGCCATCCTTGGGAAGATCAACAATGCCATACAATTTGTGGCCTCACCGCATGGACCGACTGATTCTTTTGAATCTTCCTTCTTCCATTAGACAAAGTGAGGTGAGTTATGTATAAAAAATTTCCAAAAGCTGTGACTGTTTCCTTTTGAATTTAAAAGCGAATTATTACTTTCAAAATGGATTATATCTGATGAAAGTAATTCTCTTGTGGCATGGGATATTCTTCTTGTGACAATTATAGCATTTATTTCAACAATTATTTTGTTAGCTTTTTCTTGTGACAATTATAAAATCTATTTCAATAACGTTTTTGTTAGCTTATTTCTACTTTTTGAATGGTATGAATAAAGTTTTTGTGATACATTAGAGGAAAATACAATTGTTTGTTATCTGTATAAAAATAGATCTACTCAATACAATTGTGGGTCAATAAAAAAATACAGACATTAAAATGACATTGAATAAAATTGGAAGCATATTCACTTACACCTACTTCCTCTGCTTGCGACCCACATCATTAATTTTAGAATGACTCACAGGATGTCCCTTAAAATGTACCAATTCATATTTGACCATAGTAAAGAAGATTGTAAAAATATTATCGAAAAATAATCACGAGGAAATAAACCATGCTCTAATATAAAAATATTATAATGAAAGTAATCCCAACAAGAATACCCTGAAGTGGGTGAAGGGAATGTCGAAAGGTATTATGCAAACAAAGAATAAACTTTATAGGAATTAAACTCGTAGAAAGTTGAGTCAAGAAGAGAATATCATACTTTGCATCAAGCTAAAATCAATAAATTGAAGAAAAATATGTGAATCAAAGATTGAAGAAAAAGGCGTGAAATGTATACATGTAGGTCCAAACAAACTAAATCATCTTTAAAATATATAGACACCTTAGTCATAGGTGATTGAGGCCTTGCACTTTGGGTTTGAGGGTTGGAGTGTGAACATTTCCATGGGGCATCGATTGAACTATAGGAACTGAATGTGATTGGAGTTCTTTTCGAAGCAACTTATGTGACCCTCCTCTACCAATTTGGTGTTCTTCTCTATTGAATTAGAATCTCTTCTATTTGGTTTTAGTGTTAATAGTTTCTCCTTAATTTTGGGTTAGATTGATGGGAGATCATTTTTATACATAAACCTTGAAACAAGTTGACCAGTCTTTTCCCTTAGTTGTTTGGTCCTTGTGCAATGTAGTTTAGATTAAGATTTAGCAGGTGGTTGGGCCGAAAAAGAAGCCCGGCCCTAAAAATGTAAAATTTTTCCAACTAATTGAGAGCCAATTTTCCACATGCCCACAGAGCTACCTTATGGACTTCATGGGTGCATCGATAAAAAAAAAACCTTGAGCAGTACATGTAAACAATGTCAGTTATCGATATAAAGTACAAGTTTAAATTCATGGAGGAGTCTATTCACACGCTCATTGATCAACCTTAATTCTGAAATCTGATAGGAATCTAGTTTAAAATTATTATTTCTTGAGTTCAAATCTTGTGATTTCTATACTTGTCGAAGCAACCCACTTAATCTGTTTGGTCCGTCACAGAGAAATGGTTGCATTCAAAGGTTAGAAATAAGTTTACAATGTCTGTTAAAATGTGCTTTTAGATAATAATAATTAATTAAATGATTTAATTAATCAACACTTTTTTTTTTACAACACAGTTTTTATTAAATAAAATAAATTTAATAAAAAAGTGTGTTGGTCTTAGTCTTCAAAATAAGTTTACATCTTTTTAAGAATATGTTTAAAAATTTATAATAATTAATCAATTTATTAATTAATTAATAAATCTTTAATAGGACATTGTTTTACAACACATTATTTTATTAAAAAATTACTCATTAAACATTAACATGTATATATAGTCTAAATTAAGACCCAAATGGTTAAGAACATGTGTTTCCTTTTAAAGTCCTGGGGAGTTTGAAATCGAGGGGTAAGAGGTATGTATATAGCCGTGAGTTTGATCAAATCGTTGAGTGGAGGAAAGTCCCTTGTCCCACAAACAAGGGGTCTCATCACCAATTTGATGTCTTTAATGACCATAACAAATAAAATTATTATATAAATAAAATAATAATACCTTAACTAACTATTAAAAAATATTATTGGTAACAAAATAAAAGAAATCTAATTGAAACTCTATCTATTGAATTTCCATTGTGTCCTCCTCTTCAACATAATTCTAGTACTTGTTTTGAGAAAGGAACCTTGCTATCTCATCTGCGTAGACTTGGACATATTTTTGGAAAAAGTTATTTCCATTTTTATTTCAATGGTTAGTTATTAAATGTGCTTTTACATGGGTTTAAAAATTTTCTTTTACATAAATTAAAAAGAAAAGTTAAAATTATTATTTTTATAATATGTAAATAATAAAGGATTGTGTATTTATAATAATAATATTTTAAATGAGTTTAAAATTTAAAACTTTATTTTAATTTTGATGATAATTGAGGGTTAAATTATGGATATTAGTTTGTTATAATAATAATTAATAATTAAATGTTGTAAGTATTTAGCTAGTTTTCTCTTAATTCTTATAGATATGATGTGATTGGGGAACAATTACATTCAAGTTATCTTTTCCATCCAAACATCTCATGTAATCCAAATTTATCCTAACATTGTCTATGCACTTGTTAATAAATGCACCTAAATTGCAATTTAAGAAAATAGTTTTATTAATATGATTTGTTATATAAGGTAATAAGGAGTAATAGTTCTTACCTCACAATTAGTTATACTTCGTTTACTTAGATAAGTAAACATTATGAACATAGTTTGTCAAATTGGATGAACAATACCAAGGAATGTTTCTACATTGATAATATTAATCTTCATTATGATCAATAAGAAATACAAATGGATAATGAAATAACCAAGTCAACATCAATTTATTTATTTACTTCTTGTCTTTCACAATCCAATTTCTATTTTACTCTTACATGATAACTCTAGAAGCACCTCATTTCATATTTTCTATTCAAAATATTGTTGGGTGCATTTGGCATGTCTAATTTTACAAAATGGGTGATAAAACATTTGTTGTTTTTTCCACCTAAAAAATAGAGTATTACTTAAAAAACTCTAAATAATACACTTAAAGTATAAACTATAAAAAGAAAGAGGATTGTGATTTTACATATAGAACTACATTAACTACATCTAAGTGTTCATCTCAAAAAACTTTCCAACTTCACTAGTGTCTATCTTCCTTTCTCAATCACATTATTAAGGTATATTCTTTTACTTATTCTCTCAATTAATTTATTTATGTGATTTTGGAGTTCTTTAAGTGTTCAATGATGGAATTTTATATAATGTTATGTTTTATGATGTTGTTTTCTTATTAGTGCACAATGCATATTTATTGTCTAATTTTTCAATGAAGTGTACATTAAATATTTTAGAATATAATCCAAATTATTGTTATTTCCCAATTACAATATTTAAATTCCATAATTTTTTTTAAAAGGATTCGATATTATTGTTACTTATATTACTTTATAAATCAACATTTTATTTTAAAAGTTCAATTATTTTTAAGATCTATATTTGATCTAACTTTACTAGCTTGATATGAGGTGTAGCTTTTTTTTCCTTGCCACTTTGATAGGTGTGTTTTTGTATTTCTATAATTATATATGACTAGGAAGAGAAAACAATTCCAACCACTAGAATTAATCAATGAAGCAAGTGCACATGGGGAATAATTGATGTGTTTCATAGAAACACAACTTGCAGTTACTTTAGAAATTATTCATATCAAATAATGTTTTATATTATCAAATTTTTTATTTCAAGAGTCACAGAATAATATTCTCATTTTTCTTTTATTAAAAAGCAAAACTAGTTTAATTTGTGTTGAAATTTCTTCTTCATATGAAACAAATCATGATTATCTTATTTAAATATATGTAAAGAAAATGATTTGGAAAAGAGAGATTTACATTAGGACAACACCAATTCCATTTCTAGAGGCATCACATTCAATAAAGGTTTTGTGAAGTGGAGTGGCCAAGACAGGGGCTGTACACATCACCTCTTTTAAGTTGTTCAAAAGCTTTAGTTGCCTCTGGAGTCCCATGAAAATGCATCCTTCTTAGTTAGTGCAGTTAAAGGTGCTGCTATTCTTAGAGGATTTTTGGGTTTCGTAGGTTACTACAACAAGTTTGTTGTAGTAACCTGTCAAACCAAAATCCTCTAAGATTTTTTTTTTTAATGTTTTAAGGAATGCGTCCAGTCCATCATGGCCTTAATCTTGTTAGGGTCTACCTTGACACCTTCATGAGATACAATATGACCCAAATACTCTGCCTCTTTTACTCCAAAGAAACATTTGGATGGTTTAGCATATAATTGTTGCTCCTTTATTAGTTGTAGCACCTTGTCAACATGTTGCACATGATCCTCCCAAGATTTGCTATAGATTAGTATATCATCAAAAATACTAACACACATTTTCAAAGGAAGGAGGCGAAAAGTAGATTCATCAACCCTTGGAATGTGGAAGATTGCAGTTGTAGGCCAAAAGGCATGACCAAAATTCATAATGGCCTTCATGGTTCGAATGCTGTTTTGGGGATATCTTCTTCATTCGTCGATGATACGAGCGGAGATCCAATTTTGTGAAATAGATTGCTCCATGTAGTTCATCTAATTCATTAATCATGGGAATGGGAACTTATTTTAATAGTGATCTTGTTGAGCTCTCTATAATGCGGACACATGCATGCATGAGTTATATTTCTTGAATACCATTACCTGCTTGGTCTTGAGTAAGAACTTTGGCTAGGTCTAATAATGCGACCCTCTAACATTTCTTCAACCATGCATCAATTTCAATCTTCTAGGCATAAGGGTATACGTATGGCCTAATGTTAGGAGGAACACTCCCGAGGTGGAGTGAATTCATGATCATGATTTTGAGTGGGTAGGAGACCTTTGGGGATTATCTTCAAAATGCTTTGGAATGCTTATCCCGATGATCTTTGGAGATCTTGAGGAATAGATGTCTTAGATGTTTGAACATCTGTGGTAGACATAGTTGTGCAATAATGCCTTGATGCTTGCTTCAATAATTTTGTCATGCCGTTAGAGCTTATCACCTTGAGCGTCACGTGATACCTCTCCAACTCAATTTCTTTTCCTTCCAATAAAAATTTCATGAAAAGTTCTTGAAAGTAAGCCATTGTTCCTAATGATTGTAACCATTGGATTCCTAGTACAACATTTCCTTGGGTATAGCAATCCATTAGACTATTCGTACATATTCCCCACCCATAGTAAGATTGATCTTATTGCATTTTCGAGCAATTGATAGTTCCTCCATCTGCAATCATTACTTGAAACTACATTTGGATATACAAAGCAATTGATATCTTTGGCTAATTTATTATGAATGAAATTATGGTACTACGAGAATCAATTAGGACTAATACCTTTTCCTTTTGATGTATCCTTCGATCTTGAGGGTTTGAGGAGTGCTAATTCCGGTAATGCATTACCCGATGTCGTGGGAGTCCAACTCTCTTCGGTGAAATGGATTCTCGTTTTCATCTTGGATAGTTTCTTGTTCTTGTTCTTCTTCCTCTTCACAATCTATGTAGAATAATTTCTTCTCCTGCACTTGTATGCTATACTTGTACTTGTGAAATGCAATTAAAGCATAAACCTTTTTGCTTTTCTTTCCTCAATTGATTTGAGGTGTCAACCTTGTAGGTTGAGGTGTTTTAGGAGAAGGAGCATTGTTCTCTCTCTATAGATGTTAGGATAGGTCCTTCTAAGTAGCCATGGCAGTATTTTTACTTTCAACATTAATTGCCACCTTAAATGCATTCTCATGATTTAGGTTTCCCAAAGCTGAACCTCATGTTGAATGTTATCCTTTAAAAGTTCCTATGAATATAGATCAATCAAGTGCTCATCACGGAATATGGGTTACCTTTATATTCAATCTTTGGAAGTTAGTTATTAACAAGTGTGAACCTTTTAGCGAGATTTATCAATTGGCTAAGAGGGTATTGCTCCTTGTATCCCTCTGAGTGTGCTTTATCATTTTCTTTCATGAGAATTGTTCAAGTAACGAGTGATTTGTGAGCACAAAGCCATCGATATAAAAAAATTGATTAGGTTCTAAATATAAAGAAACAATTGTTGCAGCACGTATGTGGCACATTATGGGAGATCAAAATTGCTCATCTGAAGTATCCATGTGTTGGGTCCTTGCCATCAAAATTCTCATGTCAATATTAGGAACATGGTTGGTCTTCAAACCAAAGAGTTGAGTTTCTCCATTGCCAGTTCACCTTCCTTGTGTCCTCATCCGCTGAATTTCATGGGATGCATTTTCACTTTTGGGTGCTAGCCTTCTGTTACAAAATTTTCATTATTCCATGATCTTAGCTTCCATTAGACATCCATAGTATCAACTTAGCTTCCATTGAATCCATCATCTCTTGTAGTTCATCTTTGGTTACTGTCTTCTTTTGTAAATCATTTATGTCCCTAAGCATTTCTTCACCTTCATCAAAGAGTCCAATTAGGATTTTACAGAGGCTTATTTGGTATAGAAGGTCCTGGGTGCCATTGGCCAAATATCCACTTTTGAGTCTTGATTTTTGAGGTGGTTAACGCTAGACAATATTTATTATGTTCTATCTCTCAAGTTTAAGTATCAAGGTATGAAACTTTATTTTAAAATGTTCTCGATATTTCTTCTGCAATGCCATAGGTCTGATCAAAATTGGATGTTGCCAGAGTGGAATTTCAGGTAACTTCCTCACAACTTGCATATTTTTGTCGCTCGATCTCCACTTGTATAGAATGCCCTTTAAAAGGCATAATTGATATCAAATTCTGAAACTCTCACCCAAAACACTAAAGACTATCCACGATCCAATGCAACCGTCCCTCTGATTTGGATACTCTATGCAAAAGTTATGATTGTTTTACTTGGAACACCTTCTTGAGACTAGTCAATAGGACTAGTCAGATACCACTGTCTTACACAAAGGTGTATCTACAAGGTTAGATGATCCAGAATCTAAAACTTTTACCACAGCTGTATTACTAATTTCAGTAAATGTCCTCCAGAGAGGTCACGGTCTGAAACGTTACAGAATTGTTTTATAGCGAAAATTCACAATGACTCATTTCAGGATGATTCAGAACCCTATCTTGTAAAGGATATATATCTGAAAGTATAAATCCTCAGGAGATGAATGTTGAACCCAATGTAACTTGATCCGTCTACTAAAACCCTCCAAGAGGTTTCCTTCTGAGACGTTGTAGAAAAACAGTTATAGTGAAAATTCCCTGCGGTGTCACCAGTGTAGTAAGCAACCCCAAGACCTTGGTGATACCGTAATGTTGGAGCAAAATATCAATATATAGAAAAACCTCAGAAAAGTACTCAACATGACAGAAAGAGATAATTTCAGATAATAGAAGCCTCTTAGAGGGGCAACCTCCTTTTACCCAGCAAATGCTCAAGTCCAAGATGATTCAAAATGAAAATGTCTCCTTGGTATATATAGGAGACTAGGAGGTTTAATGGCCTAAAGCCGACATAAAATAAAATAACAATACTAATCTAGATTACAATAATGGCCTAAAGGCGACATAAATAAAATAAGATTACTAATCTAATATGCCCCCAATTAAAAGTGGTAATAGGCCAATATTAGGGCTTAACAGAATACGATTTATGCAAATATTGGACTGAATGTTGGAAGATCCCCCCATGTAGTGGAATGGTATGCATTGCTCCTATGCCGACATGGACAATCATCTAGCTGTGACTTCGTGTGGGACCCTTGCAATTTTTAAATAGCGGCTTCCCCTTCCGCTTACACTTCCTGTTACGGGACTATATTCCCACTATGGCATAAGCATATATTTCCCCATGGGAATGGTTCTCTCTCCCTTTAAGCAAAGGGTGATGATGGATTGGACTCCCTTGAGTACAATTCATTTACAAAATTAGTTACCCTTTCCTACCATACCAATGAATATGTACATTAACAATATCACTGAAGGTATGTGGATGAGAAAGGAAGAGGAAATGTTCACATATAGTTCACACAGAAGAGTGGGAGTAAGTGAGGAATTTAAATTGTTGCATATACAACTAATGCTATCATTTACTAAGTGAAATGTTAGGACAAATAGGGGAAGAGTATTTTACAAAATATATTTCCACTGCATCAGTGGTTATCTCTTCCCTGCAGTGATGAGTAATGCTTAAGTGGACTCTGTGAATACAATTTATGCAAATATTGGACTGAATGTTGGGAGATCCCCCCGTGTAGTGGAATGGTATGCATTGCTCATATACCCAACACGACCACTCATCCACTATGACCTTTACTTATGTGACCCTTTGACATTTTGTGTGTAACGCTTCTCCCTTCCCCTTCCTCTTACACTTCCACTTATAGGACTATCTTCCCACTATGGAATAAGCATATATTTCCCCACAGGAATGGTTCTCTCTCCCTTGAAGCAAAGGGTGATGCTTGACTGGACTCCCTTGAGTACAATTCATGCTCGTTCACCTTCATGGCTACATTTGGAAAACTTGGACTAACTGTTAGCCAGAAGATGGGTGATCTTTTTGATTCCCCATTGATGGGATAGATGACTGCAATACCTTATTTATCTTTGGATAGACTCATGGAAAGAGTAGACAATAGGAAGACACAGATTTGTGCTTGGTGCACATAAGGTGAATACAAATTATTTTTCCCAAATCTCTTTGATTACATTTTTAGCATCCAAAAATAGCAAGGTCACTGGGTCAAAGAAACAATGGAAAAAAATTATTTAATTTTTCTTTAGTAGACAATGAAATTCCCAATAAGGATAAATGTAATGTTCTAGACAGTAACAAGGTCAAACTATACTTTAAGTTTAATTATACTTTCATAGTAGGACACCAAATAAAAGGCATACAATTATAGGTGGGTATTTTCAAACTATACTTTAAGTTTAATTATGCATTCAGAGAAAGACACCAAATAAAAGGCATACGATTATAGGTGGGTATTTTCAGTATTCTATGTTGCCAATAGTTGGGGGTTCCTTGTCATCTTTGTGAAGGTCAACAATGACATACACTTTTTTGGCCTCATCGCATGGATTGACTAATGCTCTCAAATCTTCCTTCTTCTATTGGACGAAGTGAGGGAGGACCATGCCTCTTGACCATGCCTATGAAAGAGGCATCAAAGCCCACAAAAAGAGGCAACACATGCTAGTAAATGATGACATTGAAACCCAAAAGGAGAGACTACATGCGAACAACTGGACATTTTTGTTCATAAGGAACATGGCTTTGTCTTTGTGGATTCACCAAATGAGAAGCAAGGTCTTCAACAATCTTATGCTCATCAAATGTTGTAGCTAAATTACCAATTCCAGGGAATTGGACTTGTTCTCAAGAATGATGCCAATTCTTGATGCCCAAACTTACCTCTGCAAATGTCAAGTCCAAACCCATATGATTGAGGCAAACCCAAGGTAACTTAGAAACGATCTCTTGTCGCAAACCCCACTTTTCTCTCTTTAGAGATGGTGCATTTCTAGCTCAAGGGGAGTATCCTATTTGTTGTTCCTGATTTGAGTTAAACCTAGAAATTGTAATAGAATAAATTAGAAACACGTTGAACAGATCGAGTAAGAATGGATTAAGTAGGCTAGTTGGATGCTAAAGACTTGTGCTTTCCCATTAAGATATGGAGTTCTATGTTAACATACAAGGCCTTGTCATGGATGATGAATAAATTTAAAGTCATTCTGAATTAATGAGTGACTCTTACCAAATGAATCAACGGAACTGTATATATAAATGCTATATGAGATCATTCTTGATCTGTAACTGTATGGCCTATGGTCAAAATGACTCACCAACACATCTCCTAAATGAGAAATAATAAATATTGTAAAATATTACCTACCAAAATCGATGTGACTTCGACATATGGACAATCTTCTTTCCCTCTAGTTGAAACTCCAGTCAAAGAATCAAACCTTTGATTGAACCAACAAACCTCTGAACCATCCAATTGAACCCTTGTGCCTTTACAAACCCCTCTTTTATCCTTGTATTTGTTTGTATTTGGAAGGCTAACAGTCTCTGCAACAGTTTCCAAACAACTTCCCAAGATTCAATTATAGAAACCCTTTCTTGTTTCAAATCCTATAGAACTTGAGAAGTAGGCTATATTTGTGGTGCACACATGGTAGTATATGATTTGATGAGATGCTTATGTGTCACCCTATAATTTCTTCTCATCTAACATCATGGCCATGAGTGGGCCTCCAACTTATTTCTTAGGCATCCATAAGTCTCTTGTCTATTTTATGAGAAGGGTAGGGCTTAAGTTTCCCAGCCTCTACCTTTATTACTTTGCACTCCACAGTATTATTTAGGTGGAGTGTGAATGTAATGTCCCCCACCTCTTGATGAAGAGGTTTGGGAAGACTTAGTGGTATAGCCATCCCCACTAGACCATAGTCTCATGCAGCATCTTTTTGGTTCCTGAATCGGCCTTCAAGGCCAAGGTATTACAGGCATGTCATGACTCACCAGTGCCAAGACACCAAGGGATTGGAAAGACATACATGCAAGTAAGGGAGAGGTTCTCATGGAAGGGCCTCAAAGAGGATGTGTTGAATCACGTCAAGGAGTGTACTACTTTTCAGGAGAATAAGGATGAGCACACTCACCCAGGACGACTGTTGCAACCCTTACCCATTCCAGAGCACAAATGGGAGAGCATCTCCATGGACTTCATCACAGGGTTTCCAAGGGCATAGGGTAAGGATTGCATTTTCATAGTAGTGGACAGGTTGACAAAATTTGCACATTTTTTCTCCATTGCTACAAACTTCAGTGTAGCATAGGTGGCCGAATTATTTTTCAAGGAGGCCTTCAGGCTACATGGGCTACCCAAAACCATTTTCAGTGACAGAGATAGCTGATTTATGAGTACGTTTTGGTAGGAGTAATTCAGGCTAGTTGGTACGTCTTTGACCCCTAGCACTAGTTATCATCCTTAGACAGACGAGCAGACTGAAATAGTCAATAAATGGGTGGAAGGATATCTCAGGAAATATGTAGAAGGGCAGCAAAAGGCATGGGTTAGGTGGATACACTTGGGGGAATACTGTTACAACACCACCCATCACATGTCCATAGGCATGACCACATTCAAGGCGTTGTACAGTCAGGACCCAATATCTTTTGTAGAGATTGATTTTGGTGACAACAGATCCCCAATGGTACAGGATTGGGTACATCAGAGTCAGGATATCCTCAGGGAATTGAAGGATCATCTACAGAGGGCACAAAATCAGTAGAAGGTCCAAGAAGACAAACATAGGGTAGAGCATACTTTTGAGGTTGGTGACTTAGTCTACTTAAGGCTCCAACAATACAGACATGCTTCTATAAAAATAAGGGGCTCAGAAAATCTCCAACTCTGCTTCTTTGGGCCCTATAGGATCAACAGGAAGGTAGGGGTCACAACTTATGAGCTGGAGCTCCCACAGGGTAACAATATACACAATGTTTTCCACGTGTCCTGCCTAAAGAGGGACATCGGTCAACACATCACCCCCCTGGAGGTGCTGCCACTTCTAGATGAAGAGGGGCAGTTGGTTCTGGTACCGGAGGAGATATTGGATGTTTGGGAGAAGAAACTCTAGAGGAGAAGCATAAAATAATACTTGATCAAATGGAAAGATTTGTCGATTGAGGATGCCACATAGGAGAATGAACAGGTGATATAGGAGATAGGATTGGAATTGCTTATGGACAAGAAATTTCTAACAGGGAAGACTGTAATGTCCCCCACCTCTTGATGAAGAGGTTTGGGAAGACTTAGTGGTCTATCCATCCCCACTAGACTATAATCTCATGCAGCATGGGGACAAGTCAGCCAAATCAATGTTATATTTTGAAGTTGACATAGAAAAAAGGAAAAAGGGAAAAAAGTAACTCAGTGAAGAATTAGAACGATGGAGGTTGAGTTAGGAGTTGAACCTAGGGGTTAAACTAACTCAAAAATGAAACAAAATGGAAGTATAAAGGAAAGTCTAGGGCACACTCTTCATTCAGCTTGAATAGTTGGTATTTGCTTGTTGAGCTCTTGAGCACACAGTTTTGAGGGTTTTGAGTTTACAAACCCTAGAGAACAACTTAGTGGTGAAAGATTCCACTCACCTTGTTCCAAGCTTGGTATCAGGGATGAAATAATCCACTCACACCATTATACACTCATCATAGGTTCCATCATTGATTCAGGAGGGCAGCAGGGTCGTACTAGTTAAGGTTTTCCAGCACGGGCACACCATTGCTTGAGAGGAGTTCGATCCAGCATTGTGATAGGGCCTAGAGACATTATAACACTTGGGTTTTTCTTGCAGAACCTTGCTCATCGGTTTGGAGGAATTTTGGAGGTGTTACTTTGGCCAGATTGTTGGCTACAGTTTTGGGACGGTTTTGAGAGGAGGGCATATTGGTGTTTCATATATTGTCAGATTTAGGGGGTTATATCTCATATATGATTGTGAGACTTCTCCTAGTGACTTGTGGCAGCTCGATCTATCATCCTAGGGAGTTTCAGGAGTTTTGGAGGCTTCCTTAATTAGGTTTGAGTTATTGGGCATTTCAGGACTTCAAGAGGGTGCAGTCTTGATTAGGGTTTCAACAACTAGAAGGGAGAGACTTGGTATATGGGATTCATACTTCAGGGAGGGATTCCCCTTGTCCTGATCTATCTCTTGGTGAAGTTTGTCATCGTTTGGGGTTCTCCTTCAGCTGGGCCAAAATCTTGGCCTTCTCATCCATCCAACAGGACGTGCCAGCAGCTAGGGGGGTTGAACGTAACCCCATCTCTTCTGTCTTTGGATATTTATCTCATATTCAGCCTTTGGAGGCTTATTTTGTATTATTGAGAGAATTTTGTAGCAGCTCATATCTTCTATCTTGTATCCATCTGATGAGATTCCAAATCTTCTTCTATATTGTATCAGGTTCTTGCTTTTCATAATAAAAAGGTTAGATCTGTGTTTTGGAGTTCCATATCTTGTGTGTTGATTATATCTTGCATATCTTCATGATTTGTGTTGAATAACTAAATATAACCCTAAGGCCGAAATATTAAGGAACCAACTTGAATATACAAACAATCAAACAGTTAATTCAGTGGTTAGTTAGTGTTCCAAGAAACAAAAATTTTCTTGGGAAATTTACAGTTGTATCAGATCTTCGATCCTCCCATCCTATGAGTATTATCACATGCATAAATTCCATGGTATTTACATGGGTCGAAGGACGAAATAGACGAGTGAAACAAAAGCCGAGATGGAGGGTTCAAGTGATGACAGTGAGCCACAGGGTTTGGCAATATTAGCACAGGAATTTTGTAAGTCCTAAGTCCAGACATAGAGTACATTGGTCTGCCACTTACAAGAAAAATAGGAGACCAACCGTAGGGGACATGCTGAAATATTTGAGACCTTGAGGAAGGTAGATGAAAACCAGACCAGGATGGTAACAATGCTGATGGAAATAAGTCACAAGGGAAAAGGTATTGAGGCATATGACAATAGGGAAATGAGTAGATCTCATGGAGGGAACATGTATCATCTAGAGTATACTTCCTATCATCAATCTGAGGGGATCCATGGAGGGGGAGCACCACATGGACAGGCAGGTAGCAGGGCTACTCCTAGACCGTATTTTCCCACGTTCACAGATGAACCCACACAACATGCACCCATAGATGACTTTGTTGAGCAGATGGCGCAATGTTCCAAGGAGTACAACAGTTTGAGTATAACTGTAATGATCCCAAGCCAATTTTTTGCTTGAAACCACTAACTACCACTGTTGTGTTTATTTATTATCTATTGTGTAGGTGGCTATTGATGTTTTGGCCTTAGGATTTGTTCCAGTTATTTAGATAGTGTTCATACAAGATCTATTCAACATATGCAATATCACAATAATACACAAGATATGGAAAACAAAAGCATAGATCTGACCTTTATTATGAAAAGCATGAACCAGATACAATATAGAGCAGATTTGGAATAGTCCTTAGATGGCTCCACTAGATAATAAATATGAGCTGATAAAAAATTCTCCCTCTAATACAAAAGATGCCTCGAAAGGCTGAATACAATCTGAAGACCCAAGGTGCCAACAATAGGTGAACGTTCAACCCTCTTGGGATGCTGGTATGTCCTGTTGGTGTGTCCTGCTGGCTAAAAGGGACCAATATTTTGGCCTAGATGAAGGAGATGCTCAAATCGTGCCAAACTCCATGAAAATGTAGATCGGGACCAAGGAAACCCCTCCTGGAAGTCTGAAGCTCAAATACTCAATCCTCCTCCACCAATGGTTGAAACCCTAATGCAGTCTGCGCCCTCCTAAAACCCTGAATAGATCAATAAGTTGTTCTGAATGAAGGACACCTCCAAAACCTCTGAAACTCTCTAGAATGGTAGATTGGGCTGTAAAAACCCCTTAGGAGAAGTTTCAAGTCCAGATTCTAGGTAGAACTCCCTAGATCTGAGAAATACCGAATCACAAGACGTCCTCCTTGCCTCAAGGTCGTCCCAATCTGTAACTGAAGATCTGATGGTGATAACTCTTCAAGAAAACCTCCAAAATGATGGTCAAGGACCTGCAAATAGAACCCAAGTGCCAAAATTCCCCCAAGCTCTCCTGATTGGCTGGATCGAACTCTTCTTCAAGATATGGTGCGCCCCTGTTGGAAATCCCTGAACAGTACGGCCCTGCTGCTCTCCTAAATCGATAGGTGGATCTGTGATGAATGTAGAATTGTGTGGGTGGAGTATTTCATCCCCGAGACCAAGCTTGGAACAAGGTGAGTGGGCCTTTTACCACTCAGTTGCTCACAAGGGTTTGTAACAACAAAACCCTCAAACTATATGCTCAAGAGCAATAACAAGCAAATACCAAAATCCAGAATGCCCCAGAAGTGCTCCCTAGCCTTCTCTTTATACTTTTTCTTCTATTTTCCTGTTGATTTAACTTAACTCCCAGGGTTAACCCTAAATCCAACTCCATCTCTTCTATTTCTTCATTGAGTTATATTTTATCTCTTTTTTCACCTTTTTATCAAGTCAACGTAAGAATATAACCTTATTTTGGTTGACCTTTCCCCTTAGTGTGAGACTATGGCCTAGTGGGGACACCTAGACCACTAAGTCTTCCAAACCTCTTCATCAAGAGGTAGGGGACATTACAGTCTCCCCTGCTTGAAATTGCTTGTCCTCAAGCAATTCCAAACCTGTCTCCCATACCATTTGTTCATTCTCCCACGTGGCATCCTCAATGGGCAAATATTTCCACCTAATCCAATACTCCTTAATGCTTCTCTTCCAGAGCCTTTTCTCTCAAACCTCTAGTATCTCTTCCGGAATCAACACAAGTTATCCGTATTCATCCATGGGAGGTAGTGTCTCAATGGGAATGATGTGTTGGCCAATGTATTTCTTTAGGCAAGATGCATGGAAGATGTCGTGTATTCAACTACCCTGTGGAAGCTCTAACTCATAAGCCACGACCCCTATCCTTCTGTTGATCCTGTAGGGCCCAAAGAAGCATGGTTGTAGCTTTTCTGCTCTACTTCTTTTTATAGAAGCTTGCCTATAGGGTTGGAGTATTAAATAGACTAAGTCACCAACCTCAAAAGTATGATCCACTCTTTACTTGTTTTCTTGGAACTTCTGTTGGTTCTGTGCTCTCTGTAGATGATCCTTCAACTCTTGGAGGATGTCTTGTCTCTGTTGTACCTAATCCTATACCATTGGTTCAATGTTGTCCCCAAAGGAAATCTCCACAAAGGAGATTGGATCATAGTTGTATAATGCTCTGAATGGTGTCATGCCTATGGATACATGATGGTTGGTGTTGTAATAGTATTCTCCTAAGTGCAACCATCTAACCCATGCTTTTTGTTGTCCTACTACGTAATTTCTAAGGTAGCCTTCCACCCATTTGTTGACTATTTTGGTCTGACTGACCATCTGAGGGTGATAGCTGGTGCTAGAGGTCAATTTAATGCCAACTAATCTGAACAACTCCTGCCAAAACATACTCATGAACCTGCTATCCCTGTCACTGATAATTGTCTTTGGTAGGCCATGCAACCTGAAGACCTCTTTGAAAAATAGTTCGACCACCTGTGTTGCGCTGAAGTCTATGGCTATGGAGAAGAAGTGTGCAAACTTTGTCAACCTGTCCACTACTACAAAAATGCAATCCTTCCCCTGTGATCTAGGCAAGCTGGTGATGAAATCCATGGATATGCTTTCCCACTTGTGCTCTGGAATGGGCAAGGGTTGCAGCAGTCCTGCTAGGTGAGTGTGCTCATCTTTGTTTTCTTGGCATGTAGTGCATTCTTTGACATGCTTAATCACATCTTCCTTGAGGCCCTTCCATGAGAACCTCTCTCTCACCTATTTGTACATCTTACTAATCCCTTGGTGCCCTACCACTAGTCAGTTATGACATGCATGTAATACCTTTTCTTTGAAAGTCGATCTAGGAACCAAGAAAATTCGGCCCTTGTAATAGATGAGGTCCTTCACGACCCTGAAGTTATCATCCTGTATCTTTCCATCCAATAGCTAACAAGCGAACTGATCCTTTGCATATTCCACCACCAAGTGGTCCTTCCAATCAACTGACATACATGTCATGGAAAAAATGGATGGCCTCCTAGATAATGCATCTGCTATTGCATTGTTCTTCCCTTTGACGAATTCAATGTCAAATTCGTAGGCCTGTATTTTTCTTACCCATTTTTGTTGCCTTTCATTCAAATCATTCTGCTCCAATAGGTATTTAAGACTGTCATGGTCTGATTTGACCACAAACCATGCACCTACCAAATATTGTCGAAATTTGGCTAGTGCATGCATGACATCTAGCATTTCTTTTTCATAAATGTTGTAAAGCAGTTCAGGGCCCCTGAGTTTCCATTTTTCATAGGCAAGAGGGTGCCTATTCTGCATCAGTATGGCCCCTATACCTTCCCCTGAGGCATCACACTCCAAGGTGAAAGGTAGGCCAAACTCTGGAAGGGTTAGAACTGGGCATGTGCTCATTAAGTTTTTCATTTTCTCCATCGTAGCTTGAGCTTCTTCACTCCATTTGAAGGCCCTCTTTTTGGTTAAATCAGTCAAGGGTGCACATAGTTGAGAAACCCCCTTGACAAATTTCCTGTAGTACGTGCATATGCCTAGGAATCCCCTTAACTCTGTGAGTTTCTTAGGAGTAGGCCACTCTATAATGGCTATTATTTTCTCATGATGTACCTGTACCCCCTTTGCTCCTATGTTGTGTCCCAAGTAGAGCACCTATATCATCCCAAACTCACGCTTGGATTCCTTAGAGTACAATGATTGTTCCTCCATGATTGATAGGATTTGGTCCACATGCCGAAGGTGTTCCTCCCACATCTTGTTATAAATGAGCAAGTCATCAAAGAATACTAGCAAGTGTCTCCTCAGCTGTTTGTTGAACACATGGGTCATGCAAGACTGAAACATGGCTGGGGCATTGGTTAATCCGAAGGGCATTACCAAGAACTCATAATGGCCGTAATGACACCTAAAAGTT
>SNQJ01S0109247.1:7747-29256 GCA_010110895.2 Picea sitchensis
TTCTATGCCATGACCAAATTCTCTTTGAGGGTACGGAGAATAGCCTCTCGAGTTGTAAGTGTTAGGTCAACCTCCTAGACCTTCGAGGCACCTGGTAAGTATGAAAGAACTGAATGTGACTTCTATCCATATACCGCTTCAAAAGGAGTCATGCGTGTAGCTATATGGTATGAAGTGTTGTACCGCCATTCAGCTAGGGGTAACCATTGAGCCCACTGATTTTTCTTTTCTGAGGAAAAACACCTCAAATATGTTTCCAAACACTTGTTGACAACTTCCGTTTGGCCATCAGTCTGGGGATGATAAGCTGTGTTGAAATGCAATTCAGTGCCTTGTATCTTGAACAGTTCTTGCCAAAAATTGATTTTGAAATTTGGGTCACGATCAGAAACAATAGAGTGCGGCATGCCATGAAGCTTGAAGACCTGATCCATGAAAATTTGAACCACCACGGATGTTGTAAATGGTTGTTGAAGGGCGCAGAAATGAGAATACTTGGAAAGGCGATCAAAAACCACCATGATGTTGATTTATTTCAGGATTTGGGTAAGCCAGTAATAAAATTCATAGATATATCCTTCCAAATAGTAGGTGGAATTGGGAGCGGTTGTAGTGTGCCTAGAGATTTGACTGTTTCTCCCTTGTTGCATTGACACACATCACATTCAACAACAAAATTATGAATGTCTTGTTTCATACCATCCCAAAAAAAAAGGAACGTTTGACCTTGTCATAGGTTTTGGTGAACCCAGAGTGCCCTGTTGTGGGTGTAGCATGAAGCTCAAAAAGTACTGTGGATTTAAGCTTTGATCGTTTACTTAAATACAAACAGCCTTTGTATTGAAGTTCATCATGGAGCTAAGAGTACCCTGGGGAAGTTGGAGCATTAGACTTCAATTGTTGGATCAGCTGTGAACTTTTGGGATCTTGTAGCCATTCCTAGCGAACGGCTTGGAGCCAATTTGGTACGATGAATGAAAGAGAAAAAAGGGATCCTTCATCTTCATATTTTTGGGAAAGTGCATTCGCAACCACATTGTCTTTGTATTTCTTGTAAATGATCTCATAATCATATCCAAAGATCTTATTCACCCATTTTTGTTGTTCTGGGGAGGAAATGCATTGTTCCAAAAAATACTTGAGGCTTTGATGGTCTGTCTTAATTTGGAAACTTTGCCCCAATAGATAAGGGTGCCACAGATCAATGGCATGAAGAATAGCCAACATTTCCTTTTTATAGATGGATTTTTCGATATTTCTTTCAGATAGTTGCTTGTTGGTAAAGGCCAAAGGTTGACCCTTTTGCATAAGGACAACACCAATTCCTTTTCCTGAGGCATAACATTCCAACAAAAAGGTATTTGTGAAATCGGGAAGGGAGAGGACTAGAGTAGTGCACATGGCCATCTTCAAGGTTTGAAAAGCTTGGGCAGCAGCTGGAGTCCAAGTAAAAGAGTTCTTTTTTAGGAGAGTAGTGAGAGGTGTTGCAATCTTCCCACAATTCTTAACAAACTTGCAATAATACCCTGTTAAGCCCAGAAATCCACGCAAGCTCTTAAGAGTATTTGTGTGAGGCCAGTCTTGCATAGATTCAATCTTTTTAGGATCCACCCTGACACCATCCTTGCCAACTAGATGACCCAAGTATTCTACTTCTAAGCCACCAAAAGCACATTTAGACTGTTTCAGGAAAAGTTGGTGCTGAGAGAGTATATGGAGAACTCGATCCACATAAGCAAGATGGTTTGTCTAGGTTTTGCGATAGATGAGGATATCATCAAAGAAAACTAAGACAAAATGGCAGAGAAAAGGACAAAAGACATGATTCATGAGGCTTTGGAAGGTGGAGGGGGCATTACACAAGCCAAAGGGCATGACCAAAAACTGATAGTGGCCCTCATGAGTTCTAAAGGAAGTCTTGGGAATGTCTGTCTCTTTCATACGTATCTAGTGGTAGCCCAAACGAAGATCCAGTTTAGTGAAGAATTAGGCACCACTCAATTCATCCAGGAGGTCATCAATGACAAGAATGGGGAATTTGTCTTTGATGGTAAGTTTGTTGAGGGCACGAAAGTCAGGACACATTCGACAAGAATCTTCTTTCCTCAGGACCATGACCACAGGAGAAGAGTAGGGGCTTGTACTAGGGCGGATAATGCCTGCATTAAGGAGTTCCTGAACCATTTTCTCAATTTCATTTTTTTGGGAAAAGGGGTGACGATACGGACAGATATTGGGAGGGAGGCTTCCGAGTACAAGGGGAATGGAATGATCATGAACACAACGGGAAGGAGGGAGTCCTTGGGGAGTGGAAAAGACTAATTGATGTCTAGAAAGGATGGCTTGGAGGTCTTGTGGGACCGAGGGTGTATTTGTTGCTTGTATGGCATGGAGTTGGGCGATAACACCAGAATGACCTTTTTTTAGCATCTTTTCCATGCGATGGGAACTAATGATCTCAAGTGAACTGGCAGTGATGCCTTGGAACTTATATTGGTGGCCCTCTTGGTTGAATTGCATGGTTAAGTCTTTAAAATAGATGAGAATGGGACCCAAAGTCCTTAGCCAGTCTGCACCCAACACAATGTCACAACCTCCCATGTTGATAGAAAACATATGGGATTTCAGGTGGTAGTCACTAATTTGGAGACACACATTTTCACAACGCCCTCCACATTTCATGGAACCACCATTGGCAATCATGATTTGGAAATTATTGACGGCATGGATGTAGCAATGATTTTCTTGGGCAATGCGGCGATGAATAAAATTATGGGTGTTGTCACTGTCAACCAGAATGATGACCTTATGATGCCTGATGTAACCGATTAGCTTGAGGGTTTGGGGAGCGGAGAAGCCAATGAGAGAATTGAGGGAAATGATCGGTTCTACTTCGAGTGGGTCTGAGGGAGGGGTTATGTCAGTGGATTGTGAATTAGACACAAGGGGAGTTTCTACATCCTCTTTCGAAATATCCTCGAAGATGCCCATAAAAATATTTTGTTCTTTACACTTGTGGCTCGGTAAATATTTGTCATCATAGTTATAACAAAGGCCTTTGAGTTGGCATTCAGCCATTTCAACCCTAGTCAATTGGATCTTGAGTGGAGCAGAGGGAGTAGTGGGATTTACTGGTTTAGGGCAAGGGATAAAGGAGGGTTTTCGGTTTTGAGAAGGTACAACCTGTTGTGCTTCTTTATCTCTTTTAGTATCCTCTACCCAACTCTGAGGCCAACCATGAGGACATGGGCCTGAATCTCATCCTTGAGGTCGCTGATAAAACACTCTCGGAAAAAGGCATCAGACATACCCTATGTTCTAAAAGTCAGGCACTCAAAGGCAACTATAAAGTCTTCCACTGTTCCTAATTGTTTCAACTTTGTCCAACAACCCAAATGGTTGAATTAATGGAGTGTCAAAGCGTTCATAATCTCTTCCACAAAAGTGTGTCCAACCAATATACCCTTTCACGAGAAGTTTTTCTCCATTGCCACCATGGAAAATATTCTTGATCTAGATGGAGAACATGGGAGTTTGTCAAGTCATACGTAATGTTGTATAAAGAGAAATAATGTTCCATTTGGGTTTACCAACTTGATAGGGTCATTATCAAATTTGGTCACATCCACCATGGAAGGCATAGGTCAGGTGAAAGTGATAGTTCTGAAGTTATGGGAATAGAAAGGAATGAGTAGCCTTCGGTCGTGGGTGAGGAAGAGGGAGGGTTATTTGTAGGGATATGCGGTTTGGTGTAGAGTGCCGAAATATCGATTCAAGTTGGGTGGTGAGGTATTGTTTGATTTCCTCCATTGAGGACTACGTAGTTGTATTGATGGTGGCAACATTAGCACTAATTTGTTTCATTTCTTTTTGGGTCCGAGGAGACCCAGTTGCAAGGTATTGATGTGAGTTTCCAAGTCTTGGCTACGGTATGGGCCATGAGGATGGGGGAAGCGAAAAGTGAATTGGGGTAAAAATTTTGCTTAAAATGATATGGATGAATGTATTAAGAAGATGAATCAAATGGAATAGGTCTCAAATAATGGTGAAACCAATTTCCGGATTTTTTTTTTTTTTTACACTCTGGAGTTATACTACGGCACGAAGAATATTGTAGAGAGGGAATTCCCAAATGATTAGCAAAAGAAATGTGTATTTACTTAGCCTTTCGAACCACGGTTGTGCAGAAATAGATCTTGTATGTTTTATTTGTTTATGTTTATGTCCTTAAGGGTTAGGTATTCAAGGGTTCTACAAACAAGGGTTTTTCTTGTGCTATAGCTCTGATATACGTGTGGGGTCCAAGCAGTGGTACCGGTAATATATGAAAACTAACTAAGGAGGGATAGACCCATACCCACTTACCACTCGCAAGATACCGGATATATAAAATATACAGAACAATCGAAATGCCCTAGAAATAGCGAGAATATGATGAAATATCGGCCATGAAATCTTCTGTCTGGCGAAATGATATATGGAAATAGCAATGAAATAGCACTTGAGCGAAATAACACTTGATTCGGTCGAAATGTTCTGAGGCCTCTTCGAGGGCAAGCTCAATCGGCGACACTACGTTACAAAAAATATCAATGAGTTCTCATGCCTTCGACTTCTATTTATACTAAAAGAAGCATCTGGGAAGATCCTTCTAGAAGCGGAAGCTTCTATTAGGTCTTCGCCACATCATATAATTCTATTTTATTGAAAAGGTCTTATTAATATTGACCTTTATTACATCCGAATACATTAATCTACCCGTAATGCGGGTTAGGACCTTAACATGTAGCCCATAAACCTTGTCCTCAGGCTTGAGATGTGGAAAGTGTTGGAATGGTATTTGGTTCCCAAGTGGCATCTATTTGAGTCATATCTTTCCTTGTCTGAGCACTTCCTTGATGGTTCTCGGCCGGTGACGCTCCCTCGGTCCAAGCACTTGGTTGTAGCCAAATGGATCCTTCTAGCCCGATAACCATCAAGGAAGGTTGGTTTGAAGTTGGCACCTGGTTCCAATCACCTTCTTCAAGCGGAAACATGAAAAACAGGATGTAACTTGGAATGGCTAGAGCTAAGCGATATGCGACTTGTCCCACCGGCTTTAGAGCTGTGTAAGGGCCATAAGGTGGGGGCTAGCCGACCTTTCGGCCTTGAGGGGAAGTTTTTCTTATATGGTTTGTGGCGAAACACCTAGTATCCTTCTACAAATTGGCGTTCCAAGAGACCTTGATCTACTAGCGCTTCATTACATTGCGGGCCATGAAGCCAAATTCTCTCTTTAAATTCTGAAGGATATCTCCGGTTGTAAGTGTTTGAGAATTACATTTGCACGGACAACCGAGGTACGGTAAGTATGAGAGAAGCTGGCGGTGGCTTCGTCCATATACTGCTTCAAAAGGGTCATGCGAGTGGCAATATGATAATATGTGTTGTGCCACCATTATTTGAGGGTAACCATTGAATACTTGGTGTTGTTTTACGATGCAAAGCACCTGAGATGAGTTTCAAGCACTTGTTGGCGACTTACGGTGACCATCATGCAGGGATGATAATTTGGTGAGATACAGTGTGTGCCTTGTGACTACCAGCAGTTCTGCCAAAAGTGCCTTGTGAAGTTGGAGTCTGATCGAGAAACAATAGAGTTTAGCATGCCATGACTTGAAGACCTGATCCATGAAAACTTGGGCCATAGTGGATGTTGTAAATAGGTGTTGAAAAGCACATAAATGAAACATGCGGAAAGTCGATCCACCACCATTATCTTTGATTTATTCCCTGGTTGGGTAAGCACGTAATAAAATCCATAGATACATCCTTCCAAATATCAAGGAAATTGGGAAGCGTTTGTAGTGTTCCTGGAGATTTGGTTGTTTCTCCCTTGTTAAGTTAAGCGGATCACATTCGACCACAAACTACGGATGTCATTTCGCCACCATCCCGGAAAAGAGGCGTTTCTTTCTGTCATATGTTTGTTGAACCGAGTGCCCGTTGGGTGTAGCATGGAAACTCGAGAGAGTCTCTTGTGGTTGAGCTTGGATTGTTTATAAATACAAGCGACCTTTGTATCCGAAGCTCATCACGAAGCCAAAAGGTACCACAGAACTGCGCCTTGAATTGCATGATTCTTTGAATTAGATCTCTTGAACTTTTGGGGTCTTCTGACCATTCGGTGCCTGACTTACGTGTCGAGGGTACAATGAGGAAAAGAAAAGAGGGATCAGCCGTCTTCATATTTCCAGGACATTTTATCCGCCACTACATTGTCTTTTCCCTTCTTGTAAATGATCTCATAATCATAGCCAAAGAGCTTAGTGACCCATTTTTGCTCCACAGGAAATCGTTGTTCAGAGAGTATTTGAGGCTTTTGATGGTGCATCTTAATTTGGAATGCGTTGCCCCAAGAGATGGGGCGCCATAATTCAAGCTGCATTGCATGCAGAATAGCCAACGTTTTCTTTTCATAGATGGGTTTGCCCAGTTTTCGGGCAGGTTGTTTGCTCGTAAAGGCCAAAGATTGACCCTCTTTCATAAGGGCGGCGTATTCCTTTCGGATACATCGCATTCCAACACAAATGTCTTTGTGAAGTCGGGAGAGCGAAGCTGAGTGGTGCACATAGCCATCTTCAAAATTTGAAAAGCTTGAGCGGCTGTTGGAGTCCAAGTGAAGAGTTCTTTTAGGAGAGTCGTGAGAGGTTCTTTAATCTTTCCATAGTTCTTGACGAACTGCGGTAATACCACAATGAGGCCCAAAAATCCGCAAGCTTTTACAGAGTCTTAGGGTGTGACCAATCTTGCATGGCTTCAACCTTTCTCGGGTCCACCCTTACGACATCCTTTCCCACTAGATGAACCAAGTATTCCGCCGGATGCACAAAAGCACATTGGGCTGTTTGAGGAAAATTTGAGTCGTGGTAGGCAGGAGAACGATCCACATGAGTGGATAGTCTTTCCATGTCTTGTTGCATATGAGGATATCATCAAAGAAAACTAGGACAAAATAGCCCGAAGAAAGGGGCCGGAAGACATGGTTCATGAGAATAGAAGAAAGGTGGAGGCGTTACACACAGCAAAGGCATGACCAAAACTTCGTAATGGCCTTCATGAGTCGGAAAGGCCGTCTTGAATGTCGACTCATGGATCACGGTGTAGCCCGAGCGAAGATCAATTGTGGTGAAGAATTGGGCACCACTTCGTTCATCCAGGAGGTCATCAATAGGGATGGGGAGGGTATCTTTGATGGTGAGTTTATTGAGAAGCGTGAGTTGGGACACATTCGCCCGCAGTGCTTCTTTCTTTAGTACCATGACAGGAGAGGAGTAAGGACTCATACAAGGACGGATGACCGGAAACTGATCGAGGAGTTCCTGGACCATCTTTCAATTTCATTCTTTTGGGCAAAGGGGTGGCGGTATAGACGTATGTTGGAAGGCTTCCTAGGACAAGGGAATGGAATGATCATGGGCATACGGGAAGGAGGAAGTCCTTGGGGAGTGGAAAATGCGATTTGATGGCGAAGGGATTGGGAGTCTTAGCAGGGCTTGCAGGTGGGATCTCTGTGGCTGAATGGCATGGAGTTGGGCTACCTGTTACCGAATGGCCTTTTGAGTAATTTCTCCATGCGATGAAGCGTGATTTCGAGGAGAACTGCGGTGATACCTTGAAATTTATGTGTGTAGCATGGGTCAAATTGCATGGTTAGGATTACGGAAGTCCATGAGAATGGGACAAGGTTCTTAGCCATTCGACAACCAACAATGTAAGCAACCTCCCATGTCAATAAACATATGTGATTTGGGAGTTGCAGTCACCCTATTTGGAGGCAGCACATTTTCCTGGCCGCCCTCCACATTTCTTGACCCCATTGGCAATCATGATTTGGAAATTATTATGACATGGATATGGCGGTGGGACAGGCGTCTTGTGATGAATAAGATTGTGGAGTCGCCACTATCAGCAAGATGACCGACCTTTGAAGTGCTTGATATAACCAATTAGCTTGAGAGTTTGAAGTGACTGAGAAGCGGTGAGGGGCATTGAAATGATAAGGTTCTTCTGGGAGAGGGTGAAGGAGGTTTATTCGAAGTTTGGTGACTTCGGGAATAGGAAGTGTCATCGCCGTCTTCGCAGAGTATCCTCGAGAGAGGAGCCATAAAGAGCTTTTGTTCCCTTACATTTGTGGCGGAAAATATTTGTCATCACAGTTATAGAGCCTTTGAGTTGTCGTTCAGCCTTCAGCGGGTCAATTTTTGGATTTTAAGGGAGGGGAGGGAGTGGGGTTTCTGGTTTAGGAAAAGGAAAACTACGGTTTTGAGAGAAACAATTTGTTGTGCTTCTTTGGCTTTTTGGTAGCCTCCACCCAAGTCGATGGAGTGGGAGCCATGAGGACATGGGCCCTAACCTCCTCCTTGGTCCACTGATAAAGCACTGTTGAGGCATCGGTCATGCCCTCTGTTTGGAAAGCCAGACGCTCAAATGCGGTTATGAAGTCTTATTTGTGCGATTGCTTCAATTTTGTCAAAGCGACCCAAATGGTTGGTGTCAGTGTCAAGCATTCATAAAGCTTCGGCGTAACAAAGAAGTGGGTCAAACAATATATCCTTGGCCGAGGCGAGTTTTCTCCATTGCCACCATTGCGGCGTTCTTGATCTAGATGGAGAACACCATGCACAGTTTTAGCCATGTCATCGGTAATGTTGTAGAGAAATAATGTTCCATTTGAACAACCGGTGGGGTCCGAGCCATCAAAGTTAGTTACATCAACCCTCAGTATGTCCCTTAGAAAGTGATGTGGTTGAAAGGAATGGGAAAGTTTCTGTAGGTCTTTTTTAGGTGCATCCTCGAAGGGTCATCGAGAGGAATTTTAAGTTTGGTGCAGTGCTACAGCAGCCGATTCGGATTCATTTTGACTTCCGCCATTCGCGGACTTCCGCCGTATGCAGATGAGGCATTCATGGAGGCATCCGCGGGAGGCAAAAGTAGCACTAAGTTGTTGCACTTCTTGTTGGGTCTCAAGTAAACCATGTTGCGGGTGTTGAAGCGAGACTCTAGTTCTTGGATTGGGTGTGACCATGATGTGAGTGAGCCCCAGAAAAGTGTGAGGGTCGAAATTTTGCAGAAAAAATGATAGGGAAGAAAGTGATAAGGGAGAAAAGATGAATCTAATGGGATGGAATTCAAATAATGGTCAAAAATGGGTGAAGCTGAAAAGTGCTTGGTAGGTCAAAATTTTTGAAAATGATATGGAAATGATGAGATGAGGATGAATCTAATTTTTTTTTTTTTTTTTTTTTTTTTTTTTTTAGAATGTTTCTGTTTTTAAATCCCCATATTCTGAACAAGTGAGTATTTATTTAGTAACCTGAGTACAGATGTGGGTTAGTAGGTCTCGCCGGTTTAATTTGATTATATTTCTGTTTATGTCCCCAAGGGTTAGGTATTCAAAGTTTCTGAACAGGGGACATTGCTATAGCTCTCTGATATAAGTCGGGGTCCAACGGTGGTACTGTTGATATCTCGGGCACTAACTAAGGAGGATGGTATCCCTTAAGCGTGCTACCCGGAGCTACCCGGTACTAGAGTATCTTCGAGTCGTTCGGTGACACTATAGCAATCAAGTAGATAGGTTTGGAGGGCTTTAGGAAATCTAGAGCCGGTCAGGTACAGTGTTGTCGATGCTACCCTTTCGAAGGGGTACCTTAGCGGGAGTTACAAAATTGGCCAACAGTGCGATGGCTTAAGAACCACTTGTATTTCTAGTGTATGAATCCCTCAACCCAAGCGGGTTATCGCATTAACGGCGGATCTACGGCTTAAAGGCGGAATCGTCTCTACCGAAAAATTACCTACAATTTCCGCCAAGGAAAGTGTTCTGATACCGCTTGCAAGATACCGGATATATAAAATATGCGGAACGGCGATACTGAAATAGCAGAATAGCAGTGAAATATCGGCCGCAATCTTCACAATGCTGCTTGACCGTGCTAAAATGATATACGAAATAGCAAACGAAATAACACTTTGAATCAGATAACAATGTTCTGAGGAGCCTCTTGGGAAACCTCCAATCGAGTAAATACGGTACAAAAAATATCCAACTGGGAACCTCGCCCTTGACTCTTATTTTTACTAAAAAGAAGCATCTAGGGAAGATCCTTCTAGAAATGAGCTTCTATTAAGGTCTTCTTACATCCATAATTCTCTATTTTATTGAGGTCTTATTAATATATTCTCTTTTATTGAAAGGTCTTATTAATATTGACCTTTATTACATCCGAATACATTAATCTACCCATGTGCGGGTTAGGACCTTAACACATACTACCCGACTACCCAGGTACTAGAGAGTATCTTCGTGAGTGTTGTTCTCGATGACACTATAGCAGTCAGGCAGCCGATTGATTTATCTAAAGAGGGCTTCAGGTAATCTAGGTTGATCAATACACAGGTGTTGTCTAATGCGCTACCACTCGAAGGGTTACCAACAGGGGTTACAAGGGTGGCCAACAAATGTGTGCTTAAATACCACTTGTATTTCCTATGTGTATGAATCCCTCAACCACGGGTTTATGTGCGTAACGACAGATCTTTGTGGATTAAAGACGCTGAAATACGTCTCTACCCTGGAAAAAAAAATTTGACCCACACTTTCGGTCGAGGAAAGTTCTCTGATACCACTTGTAATATGCCAGATATAAAATGTATGCAGAACAGAAATAAAATGCTAGAAATGGCAGAATAACAGCAATATAACCAAAACATTCACCACAATAGCACTGAAATGATATGAGAATAATAACAATGTTCACGGGCCTCTTCGAGGGGGCAACTTCCAGTTGAGAAGAGCTCTATTACAATAATATCCAAGCTAGGGTTCTCATACCCTTGACTCCTATTTATACTAAAAAGAAGCATCTAGAGGAAGGTCCTTCTAGAAGTAGAAGCTTCTATTAGGTCTTCTTACATCCGCCTTATTCTATTTTATTGAAAGGCCTTATTAATATTGACATGTATTACATCCAAATATATTGTTCTACCTATGTGTGGGTTAGGACCCTAACTTCTGCTTTGCAAATCCCTTGATTGAGAGATGCATTGAGGGATTTTGGTCTCCTCAAATGTGTCAAAATGCAAAAAATGAAGAAAGAGGTCCTTCTTCTTAAGCATATGATTGGGTTCTGGAACATTGCGAAACAAGGATTCTAGATGGCAACGTAGCTTCTTACCATCGAGTTGGAAGATGTGTACTTCATAACTGGTCTCTCAAAATGAGGGGCTCCCATAGTTTTAACCAGACAGCGGGCACTTCCTGCGCCTATGGATGAGTATCTTGCAAACCATTGTGTCCCAGGAGCGAGACTAGTGAGTGGAATAATTATGATCAAAGATATCAGAGATCTATCTCTTCGATCCATTATGTTTTCCATTACGAGTATAGCAGGAAGTACGAACGCACACCTAGTTTCAAGATCATAGGTGGCTTATTGTTTGCAGTGTCTAGAGACAACACCGTTTAACTAGAGTGCAGGATTTCTTCACCATGTGAAGGAACAAATTATGAGATGTAGATCAGGGTAGCAGAAGCAGTTTGGATATGGTTCATTCTTGGTTTCATTCTTCTTAGAACGCATTCCTGGGATGCAACCTCAGATTTCATTACTGGTATGGCCAGCGAGAGAACCACATATGGAGTGGTGGACCATCCTGTCTCCAAGACTAGGCCCAGATGGAGAGTTTAGATTCACCGGTGATTTCTTTGCTTGGCTGAGACACCAATTGATCATGATAGAATACTTTCCATATGTTGGAGTATATTTCCGGGGCAGCATAGACTTGGTTCTTCCAGAAGGCAAGGATTAGGATGCGTCAGGTAAGAAACCAAACTGATCTTGTCAACTGTTTTTAATTTTTTAATGTTATAATTTTTTTAGAGTACATAGAAGAGTCTTTAACAGACATATTGTTTCATCATGCATATAGAGGAGCAACTCATCCATCAGAGATTCTAGCACTGGGGCATCGCAGGGATGCTCAGATAGCAGTAGATCAAGGGGTCTCCTGGAGGTTGAAAGAAACCTCCAAGGTCTCACGATGGGTATCCCTCCTCTCAGGAGGTGGAAAGTGCCACTACATCTACAAAGGCACACTGTGGGAGTGTCTAAGAGTCTTAACTCTCTACTGAGGCAAATATCCCACGCAATGATATGTTACTCGCAGAATAATGTGATCCAGGGAGATTAGGATTTTCATGATGATTGGATAGTCTGTATGACGATGTTTATGGGTGTGAGGACCCACATTTTTCCTATCTATGTACCATTTTTTATGTAATCAAACTTTTTCAATCATGTTGTATATATATACAATTCCGATTTTTTACAGTTCCAAATGATTTTCAAATGATGTTATCTTTTATGTGATGTGTTTTAATTTACATGATGATATGTGATGTGAATCATTTCCTTTATGAAAACTTATCTATGTGCGAGATATCTATCCATAATGTAATTTACTAACAAATCTGAAATGGTATTGAGTTCTCTTGGTATGTGTCGGTATTCGATAAAATCAAACGTTCGTTCAATACAACGAACTCGTAGGTGGAGTCGTAGAAGGATAGGATTGCGAATAGTGTAGATTTGATTGGGTTGACAGACCACGAGTTGAGAGTCCAGATTGACAATTATGGGATAAATTCCTAGGGAAGATGCTTCGATTAAAATTCTGATGACAGCATAATATTCTGTCATGTTATTAGTTGTCGATCCTAAGCAAATACCTCCGAAACTCACCAACTTGTCAGAGTGGTAAACAACCCAAGCTGCAGAAGCAATGTTTTGGGTGTGTCGACTAGCACCATCCGCAAACCCGACAAAGATAGGAAAGGGAGATGTCATCCACGCATGAAAACACAAGACACAGTATAAGCGGCTAAGGAAAAAACTCGAGCACGCAAAAGAAAAAGACACACCAAACTAAAATGCAATAGTGTACAAAGCACGTATCTTAGATGTTCTAAGCATAGTACTTCTTGAGGTAAAGCCTATTACGAGGCTCACCTAGGGAGATTCTTTCATAGTCCACTAACTCGTAGGCGCCTCTATGTAGAACATGTTTGATGATGTAAGTACCATGCCATAGAGGTTCTAACTTACCCGTCCCTAACTTGTCATGAGCCTGGTCATAAACGAGGACTACGTCTCCTTCTACAAAAATGTGAGGATGGATAGACTTGTCGTATTGATTCTTGATTTGTTTTTGATATGTCTCATTGATGAGAGAAGCATCACGACGTGTTTCATCCAACCTAGTCAATTGTAAGAAATTCTCTTCTTTAGCAGAAGTGTGGGGCAAGAGTTCTACTTTGAGTTTTAATGAAAGAATTTCACACTCAATTGGTAAAACAACTTTTATGACATATACTAGTTGGAAAGGAGTGAATCCAGTAGAAGTTTTCACTGAAGTATGGTATGCCCGGAGAGTGGAGAAAAGTTGTAGATGCCAGGATGTCTTGTTGTCACCTACCATCCATTGGATCGTAGTTTTGAGGACTTTTTTGATAGCTTCAACTTTTCCATTCGCTTGAGGATAGTACGGGGATGCGTTCTCATGGTGAAAACCCAACTTGGCATGCATCTCACTCATCATCTGGTTTTTAAAGTGTGAACCATGATCATTGACAATGGCGTGTGGAACACCAAAACAAGTGATGATGTGGTTAAAAAAGAAAAGAGTTGCAGTACGACCATCATTCAGAAAGGTAGGCATAGCCTCATCCCATTTTGTAAAGTAATCGACGGCAATGATTATATATCCATGCCCCCCGGATGAGGTAGGCTTACATTGCATGAAATCAATGCCCCATTTGGTAAAGGGGTCAATGGAAACAATGGGATGCAGCGGAGCAGGGTGGGTTTGTGCCTTTTTGTGGAAACCTTGGCAGGGTGGGCATTTTTTGACTACCTCAATACAATCTTTGAAAATTGAGGGCCAAAAGTAGTCGGTACGTAAGATTTTCTGAGTGGTAGCCATCCCAGAAAGATGACCACCACAGGCTCCAAGGTGACAGTCATTTAGCACGTGTTCAGCCTCTTCATGAGTTAGACATCGTCACAGGATAGTGTCAATGCCACGTCGGTATAAAGTGTCGTCGATAATAAGGTAAAAACAAGAATGGTGGCGGATACGACGACGTTCTTCACAAGAGATATCGGGTTGAAAACGTTGGGTCTGGAGATAAAGAAGAATATATTCATACCATGGATCGGACATGCTAATGAGGAACAAAGTTTTGTCTGGAAGAGAATCTATGGGCTCAATATCTTCATCGGCACGGGGAAGGTCGCAAATAATCTCTGCAAACACCAGGGAATTTTTAGCTTTGGATTTAGTGAACTCGAGATCGAATTCCTGAAGGATAACGATCCATTTCAAATATTTTCCCCCAAGAACTTGACATGTCAAAATGTGGTACATGGGATTTGAGTTTGCAATAACTGTGGTGGTGTGTAGCAAAATGTAGTGACAGAATCTCTAGACAGCGATGACAGCTGCCAGAGCCAACTTTTCAACATGTGAATATCTGATCTCTGGACCAGATAGACTTTTTCTCAAATAATATATCACGTGTTCCTCGTCGTTAGGGTCCTCTTGAACTAACACCATGGAAATAGTGGAAGTGGAGGTTTCTAAGTAAAGGATATAGTCCTTTGTGTAATTTGGAAGATGTAACAAAGGAGCATTGGTTAATGCATGCTTAAGAGCAGTAAACGAGTGTTCAGTAGTGTCATCCCAAATGAAAGGGGTGTCTTTCTGTAACAAGGGAATAAATACTTTTGTAATCTCATCATAGTTACAAATGAAACGGCGAAGAAAGTTTGCTTTCCCTTGCAAAATTTGGAGTTGTGTCAAATTGTTAGGTGGTGGGAAAGCCAGAATAGCCTTAATTTTTAAGGGATCCACCCAAATCTCGTCCTTGGAAACAACGAAGCCAAGGAGTCAGCCTGATTCGACAACAAAAATACACTTATGTGGGTTCAAACGAATGCAATAGAACTGACATCGAAGAAAAATAACTCGTAGATGACCAAAATGGTCTGATTGATTGGATGAGTGGGTAGGTAAGTCGTCAAGGTAAGGTTCCACAATATGTTTGATATTGTGGAAAGCATAGGACATGGCTCCCTGGAATGTAGCACCAGCATTTTTAAGGCCAAAAGGTAGTTTTTGATAGTTGAAATTTCCCCACAAGAAGATGAAGGTTGTCTTATGTTGATCAGTAGGCAAAATGTCAATCTGGTTATACTCTGAGAAACCATCCATAAAAGAGAAAATTACGCTACTAGCACAATTATCAATAATCTAGTCAATGAAGGGTGTAGGGTAGTTGTGTTTTGGACAAGCCTTATTGAGGTCCCTATAATCAACACAGACAAGAATGGTGCCTCACTTCTTAGTAACCGAAACGATGTTTGAAACCCATTCCATCAAAGGGACAGGATATATGAAGCCAGATTTCAATAATTTCTCAACTTCTGCCTTAATAGCCATGGTATTCTTAGGATGGACTGGGTGGAGTTTCTGTCGAACAGGTTTTACACCTGGGTAGGTTTTAATCTCATGCACAATGATCGAAGGATTGATCCCTTGCATCTCTTTGTATCTCCAAGCGAAGACATCACGAAATTCTTTAAACAGAGCGGTATAAGAAACCACTTCCTTGGGTGTACAATTAACGACGAGATTAATATTTTCTACGATACCTTCCTCGATCGAAATATCTATTTCGATTGTAGAGTTAATGTTTCCTAAATTCCTTTTAGAAATAGCATCTTGTGTAAGTATAGGTGATTGGGGAAATTGGACAACATTAGGGTGGAAGATAGAGTGTATATCTTCCTGGATTTCTTCAAGAGGTGGAAGAAAAGAGGATTGATGATGGCTATCATCCCAAGGTACGTCTTCAATGATAAGCATTTCCATTATTGATTCATCAGAAGGAAAAATTTGGGAAATGTAGTTGAGTGCAGACGTCAAAGGACTTAACCACGATGGCATCGAGTAGCGGTTGGGTGCCAATAGATGTTGGTCATCCAAGGAGGGAGATGCAGATTGGATGGCAACGTATGAGTTTTCAGCTGGACTAAGTGGCATGGTGTCACCTAGTGCATCAAATTCCAACGAACTAGGTACAATCCAAGGGTCAGATGATTCCAAGGATTGGTAAACCATAGTCGAAATCATATTGATTGTGGTAACATGATGTGTGGTGGGTGGAAGTGGTGTAGGGAAGGTACCCATAAGGCTAAAGTCTTTCAACAAGCCAACACCAACACTTTCATACGTGATCTTGTGATCTCCCAGAAAGAGAATATTGTTGGTAGCATGAGTGCGAGCGTCAGGTGTACAGAAATCTAACTGGTTGACAGTGACAATTTTACCTTGATGGGGAAATTGCACACATAGAAATATTGACGAAGCAACGACGGAATAGCATAGAACCAACTTCTTCCAAGCAATAAGTTGTAATCAAGGGGAGAATCAACCACCTCGACATCAACAGAGACGGATTTGTTGCCCAATTGGAAGGACAGGGACTGCAAAAGTCCATGGGGATGAAAACCTCGTCTGTCGAATGCACATAGCATCATTGGGGATTTGTTAAGTGCGGGAAATTTCAAGATTTTCCAGCAAGCTAAAGACATGACACAAGTAGAGGCTCCCTCATCCAAGATAGTTCGGTGGATTTTTTATTATGAACAACAACGTCAACTTGGAAAGCAAGTCGATGAGAGAGTCGAGGTGAGAAATTATCCAAGTTAAGCATGATAGTGTTGGATGACTCGGGATCAAAAGTGCCAATAGCGGCCAAGAGCGTTCTACGTTGACTGGGGCAATGTTGTAAAACTTCTAACACAGACATAGAACACGGTGCTTGTTGTGAGGGAAATCTCCCTATGGACTAGCAAATGGGGTTTAGACTTTGCATGCAGATATGACCAAAGAAAAACTACTTTCTACCTTCATCCTTAGATTTAAATCCCCTTTTCTTAGTAAATGCATGGAAAGATCAACCTACCTCATTCCCGATGTTTGATTTCGATCCTCCGTTGTACTTGATTACTTGTTCGCAATACTCCTTCCAAAGTTGACCTGCATATAAGACAAGCAACAACTATGCGTGCATCCTACTTATATACTAACGGGTTAGAAATCCAAACATATACTAATCAAACTATAAAAAGTTCATGAATTGGGACGGGAAAATCATTTTTTTTATTAATTTGAATGAGTCAACTTACAAAAGCTAAGACCTGCCACTGCTCCACGAACTTGATCCTGGGCTCCTCTTTGACTGTCCTCCAACTACTTTGCTTTGTATCTTCTCTGGCACAAGGAAAGGCTAAAGGGTTGGGACAATGGGAATACACAAATGGGCAGAGTTTCTTTGCTATATTTTTCCTCCTTCCAAATGGGACCCCTACCCCTTCTTTTATAGGCTAGAAGGAGCTAGGTATTTGGACGAACCCTCGGCCATGCATGGCCAGGAGTTTCAGTTAACTCACCCATAGATTTTGTGTTCCATCGGAAACTTTCTTTTTTCCATGCTTTTGTTGGTCCATGTGGGTTGTTTTAGGTCAGCCAGTGTGTACACACATGCAGTAATGGAGTAGGGCGTGTGAGCCTTTATAAAAGAGGTTTTTTAAAGAGTTATTCAGCAGTGCTTTGGAAAAGAAGGGATATGAGATGGCCTGATGCTAGGTAAGCATGTGTGGTGAAATTTAGGATTATAACAGATGCCCCCTAATGTGTGATGGCAGAAGAGCATTTGATGGCCGTAGGTAAGCATGTGTGGTGAAATTTAGGATTATAACAGATGCCCCCTAATGTGTGATGGCAGAAGAGCATCTGATGGCCGAAATACATTACCAATCTTTACTGATGTGCTGAACGATTGAGCCCAAGGATCAGGAACCAGGAGGCACCGTCTTCAAAATAACAAATGTCTCACCGAGGCAGGCATACCCATGCTTGGGATAAAATAGAATCATGGCTACCAATCAAATACACTGTAGATCCATGTCATATAACTATAGAAAGAGTAGCCGCAAACAATACACAGTGGAGCTACATCTTGAAATCGAAAAGATATACATATAGAGTACCCATCTTCTAGAAGTTGATATGGCCTGGTGGCTAGAGATGAGATCTTCAGAGCTCAAGAAACAACTTCAAAATATTCAAAACTCAAGTAGGAGTGTAATATGAGTGTATGACTGCACTACCCAAAGGTCTTCGATGGCTCGTCGGTCATCGACTTGATAATCTTGATGATCAGACTAAAGGCTTCAGTGATTTTGAACAAGGACTTGATTGGATGTTCAGGATGGCCGGGTATGAGGACAAGAGACATATTGTAGAGGGGTCAACTCAGGATTTGTGACAAACTTCCCTTGGATAATAGCATGACAAATGATGAGACTCAGGTAGCATGGCATTAATCATAAGTCTACGAAGCAGGAGGCAACGCAAACTCTCCATATGTTTGGAAGGATAACCAAACGGTGGAGGACACAACTCTATATAGCGAGAAAAAGTTTGCTAAGGTCGTACTACATCCCATAGTCTGATGAACAAATGAACAGATGTGCTTTGTCCAAGGGCGACTCATTATGCTGCCAATAAAGAAAATACTTTTCCCTTCCTCTTTTTGGGGTATATTTGATTTTTTTGTCCTTTTCAATAATTGTGGAAAAATAATAAAGGAATATTATGTTACAAAGGAGGAACGAGTGTTGCAAACATACAAGTTCAAGGCACAAGGACAAGACCGATGTTCAAAATAATGATACTCGGGAAAAAATCCTCAGGGGGCCAATGGTGTTAAAACGCAGAAGAAAACTGTTACAAGGCTGATATATAAGGTATGCAAATGCGGTTAACAAAACACACAATGGTAATGTCCTTCGATGTAAGTTTAACGAGCCCAGAGAAGGTAAGCTCAGTGGTTTTTCATGTTTAGAGAGTCTGAAAAAACATAAAAGGAGACTCCATTGGGGTACCTTTTTCGAAGATAGTATAGTCAGTTCAAAAAAGGGTAAACTAGCACCGATTATACGTCTATTTAAAACCATTTTAACGAGTGTAACAAGGACAAGATCACTCGCCTATTTTTTCATTTTTTAAGGAGTCTGAAAAAAGATTAACAATGGACTCCGTCAGGAATGTTCTTCTGGACCAATTTAACGAGTGTGAAAGAATAAGGTCACTCGACAATCTTTTCAATTTTAGGGAGTCTGAAAAGAGATTAACTATGGACTCCGTTGGGGTTCCTTCTTCGTAAGTTTAGTCCCTCAGGCCCGAAAAAGGGATAAAATTATACCTAAGAGTACTCTTCTATAGAGATGAAGTGCCATAGAGTATACCTTTGTTCGTATAGTTGACCGTCCGGACTGAAAAATGGGTAAACTACCACCGGACATACGTGACTTCAAATTTCAGTTTAACGAGTGTGAAAGGCCACAAGATTGCTCGACAATCTTTTCATATTTAGAGGGTCTGAAAAGGGATTAAAAGAAGACCCGTTATATTTTGGGAGTCCTGAGGGTGAGGGAAAGAGCGAAGAAGATTCATGCAAATGAGGCTCAAACTTATATTCAGGAAAAACTGCAAGGACTCTTGAGCCTATAGTGTTGTAGAGACAGCATGAATACCATAATGCAACCAGGATCTACCTAGGGCATCCATGTTTTGGTAGGCTCTACCACCAAGTTGCGACACTTCTAAAGCATATATGATGGTTCTGTGTCACAATATGATGGGATCAATCCTATGGCAAATGAAAAAGACAACGGAATACAAATATCAGGGTAGAAACCTAACCTATATGCTCAAGTTGATTGTCGGAAAATTTTTCATGGATCATCAAAATTCACTCAAAACTCAAAAAAAATGTCCCAATACCCAATCAAATTCCTCCCATATAACTCCTAAATCACTCTAACTGGTTCTTGGTATAAAGAAAATGATAAGGGAGGCCAAAATAGTGACAAAAGGAGGCCAAAAAGTCTATAAATAGAAGTTGGCAGCTCATTATCACCATTGCTGATTTGGAAATTGACTCTGGAGCCAAAAGACCCCCTTTGATAAAAACGGTGATTATGGGAGCTACAGTGGACAAAACGAACTTTCATCTAGACCAAGTAAGTACAAACTCCCCTATCTAGCTATTCAATTCATTATTATTTTTTTTCATTTCATTTTTTTGGTGGGAACCTTTAAAAAGATTGGCCCTAGGTCCACGTGGGTTGTCTCTAGACAGGCCGCGTGTACACTCGGGCAGAGTAAAACCTACCCGTGTGTACACACGACTGTCACCTAGACAGCACATGTGGACCTCCCTTTATAGACAAAAAGAATCAAAAGGAACTCACTCACCCTCCTAAACCTTGTTGTTTTGGCAGGATGCATGTCCACTGGAGGGAAAGGGAGCATGAAGAAGTTGGTGAGTTGGTTGCGGGAGACCCGAATGTCATGGCCGCATTAATACACTGTGGTTTGTTAAAGTTCTTCCTATGTCCGTTTATGTGGGTGCAACCAAGGTTACTAAATGCCTTGGTTGACTATTGGAACCCTAATGCAGAGGCTTTTATGCTAGAGTGGAAATCACTGGTGTCCACCACCAAGAATATCTACTTTTTGACTGGCCTCTCAAGGAGAGGGGAACCAGTCAACTTCAGGATGTTTTCGTCAGGGCCGCATAACATGGCGGAACTGATAACCCTGCACTGTGAGGCTGGGACAAACTGTTTGAGCTCCTAGGTGCCTATAAGTAAGATCATTAACCTATTGCTGCAAGCGATATTATTGCTCATTGGGCAGATTACCGGTTCAATGGCCTTGCATCAGGCATCCTGCGCACAGATAAACTGTGTTGTCCAGTGCTTGAATGCACAAATTTTCGACCGGAGTACTACACTGTTTGAGTGTATGAAGAGACAATTGACAGATTGCTATCAGCGGACACAGAGGAACTTTGGGTTCGGGACTATTTTGTGTTCGTTCTTTTTCGAGAGAGTTTCGAGTTTTAGTCCTCGGGTAGTGGTACGAGGACACCAGGCCTCTTTTCCTACGATGTGTAGATGGGCAGTATTACTACCGCGACAAGGTGGTGGAAGGACCAATGAGTCCTGTTATAACCCTATATTGCACTATACCTGCTTACCTGGCATCAGGCCTACTCATGCCTCTTCCTAGCCAAAGCCATGCTGAACAATTCCTCAAAAAACCACTCAAAACAAGCAACCCGCGCCCTAAACTTCTCCCTGGGCATGGGCATCCGCTTGTTGTCCTTATACTGCACGTGGGTATCCGCAGGCTAACCCAAAACAACTCGCGGGTACCTAACAAAGCAAAAACTCAGGAAAGTTTTCGCCGGGACACGAGGCTTTTTGTCAGTTAACTGGAACGCCGAGCCATGCATGGCCGAGAGTTCGCCAAAAACCCTAGCTCCTTCT